>JBBPBX010073425.1:5346-17827 GCA_038048925.1 Garcialebias charrua | reverse complement strand
AGTTTGATTAAAATGACAAAAGTTTACCTGTTGAGGGATAACAACTGTCCTGTTGGTCTGTGAATCAACAGGTGGTTTCAAAATAATCAACGCAGCAGTTGGAACAAAAGTTCAAATTTCTTTGCTGCTCCGTAACTTGACAAACTCGTCCGTCTTTTTTGTCTTTTTTGTCTGAGTCGCTCCCGGGCCGGCAGAGCTGATGGAAGAAACCATTGTCACGTTTGTTCTTTATACACACATAATCAAAATTACGCTGTAAATATTTTACGCATGTTTAGAAATGTATCCGTATTTATTTAATTTTGAAATAAATTGCTAATTTTTAAAATGAACTTTTAACGGCATAGATGTAACATTGAGGTTACCCCTGCAGATTTGGTGTTTTTGGTTCAGTCCCAGTTGCCTAGGTTTTGCCAGAGCCCTAAGACAAGTATGAAACATGAGAAATACTGTGGTTACATGACCTATAAATGGTGAGTCTGAAGGATGAAATAACTTGAACAAATACATTTAGCTGTAACGTCAGACGTTTTTTAAAGGCTTTAAGTGGCCACCTTACCTTTTTTTTCAAAAAAACTATACAGTAAAGTGACAAGCAAGTAAATACATAGTTAAATAAATGAACTAATTAAATGCAGGTAGTCCTCGACTTACGACTGTCAGGCTCTGCGCCTGTCATACTTTTTTCTGTTTTCACTCACTCCTCAGTTCCAGTCTGCATCCCTAATCACTTTCACCTGTTGGTATCAGCCACCTGCCAAGCAGCACTGATTTACTCGCTCTCCCTCATAGTATAAAAGCCCTCTCATTTCATTTGTTCCTCGCCGGGTCATAGTCATTTCTACCTGATGTCTGGAGGAGTCATTCATCACTTCCACATTGTTTTGTAAGTGGTTGCATCGTCAGCTTTTTGTTTTCTTTATTAAAATGTTTATTATTTTTACACTATTCATCTCTGAGTCCTGTTCTGCCTGCACTCTGGGTCTGCGTACTCCACCGGAACCAAATCGTGACAGTATGACCCGGCCACGAAATCGCAAGAACCGCAGGCGGAACAGCAGACCCGCTCAGCGACTGACGGACGCGGCCCCAGGTCAGGACGAGCCGACCGTGATTCACATGGACGGGTTTCGTGCAGAAGCCGGCTGGAGGGACCAAGCCCGGAGGTGGAGATCCTCTCATCTCCGCTTCTGGTCAAAGAGGAAGAACGGAGGAAGCTCAGAGGCGGCCGCGCAGCTCTTTGGCCGTCTCCCCCCTCCGTTCCAACACTCCGATCGATGTGGTCCGACTCGGACGAGGACTCAGAACCAGAGGGGTTTTGGACGGATCCGGTACCGGCTCTCAGTCCACATCGCCACAGGACTGAACGAGTGGACATTTCCGGGTTCCAGCCCCGCCCACCGTCAAACTCTCCATGCCGGCTGTCAGAAAAGCCGGGGAAATTTTCAAAGGGGGGGGGGCGTGTGTCAGCCCATGTGCCGGGCGGGCTGACAGCGTTTCTGACAGGACTGAGGGGAGACTGGTGCTGACGGAGGTGGCTATGCGCCCATGCGTTCCTGTTGCTAGGAGCGTGGAAGTCACACGCTCCTGCGCACCTACCGTGAGGGGAGAGGACGTCGGCAGCTCCAGTGATTGGTGGAGCAGATTGATCGCTGCAGAGGAAATAATTTCCTCATACACTGGAGCTGACAACGAAGACGACTCGCCGGGGGCGTGGCAGCTGTTCGAGCAGGCGTGGAAGGAGAGCTGTGTGTCACGTTCACTGCTGCTCGCTCGCGTTCAGCCAGGTCTGCCTCTCAACTCAACACCTGCTGATCACAGCTTCCCATCTTCATCAAATTCTCCTCTGAGCCCACGAGAAGCTGAACGTCTGAGTTCACCAACAGCTGAACGTCAGAGCTCACAGACAGCTGCAGCTCTCAGTTCTCCATCCACAGCTGAACCTCTGAGCTCAGCAGCAGCTTCGACTGCCAGCACCTTCTCACCTGGCAGCTCAGCAGCAGCTTCACATGCCAGCGCCTCTTGGACTGGTTCCACTCCTGCTGCTCAGCCTAGGGGGCCTCGCCGCACACCATCTGCTTCACAGCTGAGTTCACCAGATGCTGCAACTCTCAGCTCCTCAGATCCAGTTGCACCAGACCTAGCTCCCATGCTAGTGCCCCGACTAAGACCTGTGCCAGTTACCGACCGACCGGGTCCATCTGAAGCAGTGTTGCTTTTTCTCTCCACAGACACTGTCCCCGAGGTGGTCCTGGGTCCTGAGGTCCTCACTGCTCCATCAGGTCCTCATCCAACCGGAGGTCCTCATCTCTTCTTCAGAGGTCCCTACTACACCAGGGGTCCTCGTTCCTGCTGAGGTCCTCCCTGCCGCTGGAGATCTGGGGCCAGCCGCAGAAGACACAGAATCATCAATTGCAGACCACGACTCGTCGGTTGCAAACCCCACGCCGGACTCGTCGGCTGCAGACCCCACGCCGGCCTCGTCGGCTGTAGGCTCCTCTTCGCCACCCGAAGACGTCTCAGAGGGTTCCGACGAAGAGGGCCCCAACAATGTCTCAGAGGGTCCCGACGAAGAGGGCTCCAACGACGTCTCAGAGGGTCCCGAGGAAGAGGGCCCTAACGACGTCTCGGAGGGTCCTGATGAAGAGGTCCCCAACGACGTCTCAGAGGGTTCCAACGACGAGGGTCCCGACGACGAGGGTCCCAGCGCCGCAGACGCCTCGTCCTCGACAGAGGGTCCCGACGAAGAGGTCCCCAACGACGTCTCAGAGGGTCTCGATGAAGAGGGTCCCAGCGCCACAGACGCCACATCTTCGACAGAGGGTCTCGACGAAGAGGGTCCCAACGACGTCTCAGAGGGTTCCGGCGACGAGGGTCCTAGCGCAACAGACAACGTCCCGCCGCTCGACGAAGCAGACGACGTCCCGCCGCTCGACGAAGCAGACGACGTCGCGCCGCTCGACAAAGCAGACGACGTCCCGCCGCTCGACGAAGCAGACGACGTCCCGCCGCTCGACGAAGCAGACGACGTCCCGTTGCTTGACGAAGCTGATGTCTTCTCATCGCCTGTCTCGGCGCCTAGCAACGTCTCATCGCCCGCCTCGGTGCCCGACGACGTCTCATCGCCCGCCTCGGCGCCCGACGACGAAGACAGTGTTCCGGCCGACGTGAGAGGTTTACCGGCCGACGTGAAAGGTTTACCGGCCGACGTGAGAGGTTTACCGGCCGACGTGAGAGGTTTACCGGCCGACGTGAGAGGTTTACCGGCCGACGTGAGAGGTTTACCGGCCGACGTGAGAGGTTTACCGGCCGACGTGAGAGGTTTACCGGCCGACGTGAGAGGTTTACCGGCCGACGTGAGAGGTTTACCGGCCGACGTGAGAGGTTTACCGGCCGACGAGAGAGGTTTACCGGCCGACGAGAGAGGTTTACCGGCCGACGAGAGAGGTTTACCGGCCGACGAGAGAGGTTTACCGGCCGACGAGAGAGGTTTACCGGCCGACGAGAGAGGTTTACCGGCCGACGAGAGAGGTTTACCGGCCGACGAGAGGGGTTTACCGGCCGACGAGAGAGGTTTACTGGCCGACGAAGAAAGTGTTCCGGCTGACGGCGACGGTGGTGTTCCAGCCGACGACATCCCTGACCTTGGTTGTGTTTCCTGCCGTTGCTGGATGATACTCTGGTCGCCCGCCTGACGTATCGCCGCACGATGGACGACCTCCTGGACGTCCCCCGGATCTGGCTGAGGGTGATGGGTGACCTCCTGGACGTCCTCCGGATCTGGCTCATGGTCATGGGCAACCTCCTGGACGTCCTCCGGATCTGGCTGATGGTGATAGTCGACCTCCTGGACGTCCTCCGGATCCGGCTGTTGTTGGCCCGCCGTCCTGCCTGTTGCCTCCCTCCGCCCGCCCTTGTTCTTGTGGGGGGCCCATCTTGCGGGTGTCGGGTGCCACCCTTGAGGGGGGGTTCTGTCAGGCTCTGCGCCTGCCATACTTTTTTCTGTTTTCATTCACTCCTCAGTTCCAGTCAGCATCCATAATCGCTTTCACCTGTTGTCATCAGCCACCTGCCAAGCGGCACTGATTTACTCACTCTCCCTCATAGTATAAAAGCCCTCTCATTTAATTTGTTCCTCGCCGGGTCATAGTCATTTCTACCTGATGTCTGGAGGAGTCATTCATCACTTCCACATTGTTTTGTAAGTGGCTGCATCGTCAGCTTTTCGTTTTCTTTATTAAAGTGTTTATTATTTTTTACACTATTCGTCTCTGAGTCCTGGTCTGCCTGCACTCTGGGTCTGCGTACTCCACCGGAACCAAATCGTGACACGACGGAGATCCGTTCCTACGTAGCTTAGTAAACCGAATTTTGACGTAAGTCGGAACATACGTACAAACTGCACCTTATACGTACAATATTGTACTGTATTTTACCAAGCACTTAGCCTATCCCAACACAATACCCTACATAATTATAAAAAAGCACATACATTTGGGAGCCATAATGAAGGAAAAAAAGAGTTAATTTCCTACTGGGAGCTGGTGAAGCCATTTCCTCCGTCCCTCCTTCGTATTCTCCATTCGTTTATGACGTAAAACCGCGTTCACAGTACACACAGTAACAGTAAGTTGTGAACAGTTTTGTTTTGTTTTTTTTAATGTCCAGAGGACCAGACTTAGCTTTTTAAGAGAGTACAGGGCAGCTGTAGCCTCCGTAGCTAGTAAAACCGAAAACTGCGTAACTTGGCTTTTCAAAATAAAATTTCAAAAAAAAAAAATTTAATGGGACCGTAACCGCGAAACGTCATACCTTGAGACCGTCGTACCTTGAGACCGTCATGAGTCAAGGACTACCTGTATTTATATATCCGTTCCTATGCTGTGTCTTAACCCGAATTTTGACGTAAGTCGGAACATACCGGTATGTAAATATTTACCTTATACGTACAGTACTGTATTTTGTACTTAGCCTATCCTAACACAGTACCCTACATAATTATCAAAACACACATACATTTGGGAGCCATAATGAAGGAAAAAAAGAGTTAATAACCTACTGGTATGCTGGTAAAGCCATTCCTCCGTCCATCCTCCGTATTCTGTATTGCGTTTACGTCGTAAAACCTCCATCCATAAAACGGCTACTTTTCCACAGTTGCTGTCTGTTTCTGCTGGTCCAGCTTGCTCCAACAAGTTTTGTTTTGTTTTTTGAATGTCCAGAGAACCAGACTTAGTTTTTTTTAGAGTACAGGGCAGCTGTAGCCTCCGCAGCTAGTAAAACTGGAAACTGCGTAACTCGGCTTTTCAAAATACATTTTTCAAAAAAATTTTTTTAATTTAATTTTTTATGGGAGATGTGTCGTAACCGCGAAACGTCGTAACTTGAGACCGTCGTAAGTCGAGGACTACCTGTACTTTAACATTCTTTGAAGGGATGCATATCGCCCGCCTCTGTTAAACTAAGATAATATTTGGTAATGACAGAGTTTTGGAAAAAACTTTTAAAAACATATTTTTTCATTCACCCTTTATTTAGTCAGGTAAATCTCATTGCGTGAGATTGAGTATGTGTGATATATGAGTATGAGTATGTGTTGTGAGTGAATCTCAACTACTACCACACCACATATAGGTCAATATCTATAAAAGACAGAGTTGTAGCTATTTTTATTCTTGTTTTGTATTGGTTAACATCTTGAATTTACTTGCCTCTAAAAGTAAAACAGTTGTTGTATCCACTTACCTTCTGAATATTTCATTATAAGCCATCCAGTGGTTTATGAGATATTTTGCTAACAGACAAACAAGGTTGACTCCAAAAGTCAGAGTTAACTTTTTACAAGTAAACATTGTGCTCCTTCAGCTTTCTACAGCAGGAGATATAAATTAAATACCTGTACATAAACAGTCATATTGCAGAAAATTTATTTCAGTTTTTGTTTACTTGCCAATCAAAACCCTTTATTTATATATCACATTTATTTTTCTCAAAGAGGAATATTTCTCAGCTGCTTGAAATGTGTTGTACGGTATTAAATTGTCTTCAGCAAAGTCAAAGGCTCAAAGATATTCCCACTTGAAAGAGGTTTTGCACTGACCGATTTTGGCACATTTGAATGTGAATGAGAGATTTGACTATAAAATTGTTAAAGGAATACCGTTTTCTCTCTTCATAGCGATTATTCAAAATTAGGTTAAAAAAAAATCAAAGACTAATGCATCAGTTCTTCAAAGTGAAAGAGATGGAGAAGTTGTCTAATGATTAACTTGCACTAAAAATGAATGAAATACTGTACATTTTTTTAGTGCAGTAAGTGTGTAACCATAAAACTTCCACTACCAGTAATCAGTGTATGCTTTGGGTTAACCTTGAAAAAATGTCAATATTAAAATGCTTCTCTTAACATAATCCTCTCTTCTAAATCTTAGCACTTTTGTAATTCCTTGTTTATTCATTCAGTTTATTTATATTTTATATATATTATTTTATTTTATATTTGTGTGTTGATGAAAATTAGCTACAAAATTAAAGTTTGTGTAGAACTGAAACTAACTGGATTGAAATAGCAGTAATGAATGTTTCCTGGTAAAACGTACTGACTGGAAGCCTCAGATGTCTTTGTGGCAGACTGAGTAGGTGTAAAGAGCTTTCCGGCCACGATCTGTTGCTAATGGTGAAACATTTTCCTGAGTAGACACAGAAGTGTCTTTCCACATAACTGAAAAAGCCCATTATTATGACGGCACTTAGTCTACATTATTCTCAATATTTGACCCAGATGGGAAGAAGCACTTTGATGTCAGAGATATAAAGACAGTAAATAATTGAATTTGAAACAAAAGCTTTATTTTGTTTATTGTTATAACCATTTTTCCGTTTACTAATGTTGATTAGCTGTGGGGCAGCCATGTTGAATGGGGGTTGAATCCAAATGTTAAAGCGTTGTGGATCATCTTACATATCCTGCAAGTTTCTGTAGGTTCAATTAAAATCTATCCACTGGTCAATGAACACGCTGGGACACAGGCAAAAACTCCATCAGCCTTTTGCTTTTGGTGATGAAGTATAAGGGGGCTGGTGTTGTCCGCATTTCATTATGTTCTTCAAAACCTCTCTGTGTTTATTAGTCCACTATGTGCATGTGTGTGACTTTCTTGTCATGTTGTAAGTTTGATTCTGCTTCCTGTCATGTGATTTCCTGAGATCTGTCAAATGCAGCCTCAGTGTGGACAGATGTGAGACCTGCACCACCTTCAGTAGAATGAGCTGCACCAACAAGTGGAAAACGATTGGCCTTTCAGAGGTTTGCATCTGCATGACGCAAGTGTGAAACAGAAAATTCTGGTGCAGATTGAGGAAGTAAATTCTTTTTCAGGACTTTGGGTTGCAGCTTAAGTTGAGATACATGTTGGTAAAGAGCCTAGATTTTTTTAAATGTTGTTTTATTAAAAAGGAATTGTAAGGTGAAATGGAGGACCAGAGAAGTGTGAACTTCACGAGACTCATGTCAGGTAATATATATTTTTTTTCATATGTGGGATGACCTGAAATAAATATGGTAACTGCTACAAAAGACCATTGCGCACTGTCTGTCAGGCTGGTGGTTTGTGTCTAACGTGCTACAAATAAAAGTTATGGTAAAAACAGAAGTAAACCCTATTTCATTTATAATGATTTTTGTTTGATACACAATATTTTTCTGGTTCTTACCATGTCTTGAAATTATGCAACTGTAACCTCCAATAAGCAACATGTGGCATGTTCGTCGATCGAAAAATAAGGCACATGCGGAAACAGTTTAAAATCCAACCCCAGACTATATTTTTTACTTTATAAAATTACCAAAGTTTGTACATAAGCAATAGACTGGTTTACAAATCTCTTGTTCATTCACTATGGTATATTTGGGAGCCAGTGCTCTACTTGTCTCAATTTTAGCCACGTTAGCTGTCAGTCAGATGCTGTCACTTTCTTGTTTTACGGTTAACTTTGTGCTTGGCTCAGTTTCTGTAAGGTGTCCTGATTTTGTGGCTGCAAAACAAAAATCATTAGCCCTCCACTGCCGTGCTTCATAGTTATTGAGGTGTTTGTGCTAATATGCTGTATTTGGTTTACCTGAAATGTGCTGCAGTGCATTATGGATTAACTTTTTCTTAAAAAAATTGTTTTTAATTGAATAGTTATTTAATATTATTTCTCACTTAACATGTGATTTGTGACCTGCCATTGTGTATCTGTTCCTACCAAACCCAGCCGGTCGAAGCAGATGGCTGTTTGTCCTGAGTCTGGTTCTGCTAAAGGTTTCTTCCTCATGAGAGAGTTTTTCCTTTCCACTATCGCCTTCATGCTTGCTCAAGATGAGAGTTCTGTGATGGAGTTAAATTCAAAGCAGTCTGCTCCTCAGATAAAGTCTTAANTAACACTGAGAGTGAAAAGCACATATCTGCAAAAAAAATACAGTACGACATTGTGAGCGTGTTTAAAACAAAGGTCACAGCAACAGAAAATAAAAAAATCTGACAAACTAACTAAGTCTTTCACTCTGGAGTGTCCTCCATAGTAGCACTAAAAGTAACTTTTACAGTCCCAGCCTGAGCTGATTAAGTTGTAAAACTCCCTGTTATCAGCCGGAACCTTTGAGGCGGACCTCCCTAGCAGGTCCAAAACCAGAACCAGGAGAAAACTCAGTGAGATTTATATGGATGAAAGAGGCCTTTGTGCCGTGCAGGTTCACAGGCACGTAGGGGGGGGGGGTGAGGGAGGAGGGGAGGAGATGTCTCCTTGCCTCCGTGTCAGGCACCAACAGGAGAGTGTTATCTTGTTAGAAGCCATAAATCTGAGTTCGAGCCAGCAGCTCCAAGCGGTCCCAGGACCAGAACCTCCAGAGGCCATCTGCGGCGGGGGGGGGGGGGAGGAGGGGAGCCCCATCTGCAGGAACTGCAACAAATCAGTGGGGGAGACCGGCCGTGTGACAGCTCTCTTGCATCTGCGAAACTGCTTCGGCACATCCCCAGACCTGGTTCCTGTCTCCCTGGCTTTTACACTCACAAATGCAATAAATGAGAATAAAAATGAAAATAAAAAATCTTTCCCTGTTGCCTTGTTTGCGTGTATACCGTACCTACCTAGTACAGGTCGCAAGCCACGAAAAAAAAGAGAAAAGAAAACAATAAATAATAAAAAGAAAAGAAAGTTATCTTAAAAGAATGGGTGCGACCTATACAGTGGAAAATACGGTAATCGACTTTAACTGGGAAGGGGAAGAAAAATGTGACTCTGACAGCGAACACAGTCTCGGGCTCTCCTCAAGGATGTGTGTTAAGCCCTCTCCTGTTTACTTTGCTCACATATGATTGTGCAGCTGCCCAACCAGGCTGTCATATCGTAAAGTTTGCAGATGATACAGCAGTGGTGGGATGCATCACAAACAATGAGTCCAGCTACAGGCAGGAGGTGGAACACCTGGAGAGCTGGTACAGGAAGAACAACCTTCACATCAATGTGAAGAAGACAATGGAGATGATTGTGAACTTCAGAAGGAACAAACACACCCACACCCCACTGAACAAAAGAGGATCTGCAGTGGAAGTGGTCTCCAGCTACAAGTACATGGGCGTGCACATGAATGATAACTAGGGTTGGGCATCGTTTGAATTTGAGCGATTCAGATTCTTCGTTTCGATTCCGATTCTTTTTGATTCTTGATTCCGATTCTTTTCGTAGGCGGGGTTAAAAAAAATACATGTCAATTCAATTCAGTTGTTTATTTATACTGTATAACTCCAAGTCACAACAGAAGTTGTCTCAGGGCACTGAACAGAAACAATCAAATATAAAAATAATAAGTTAACAGAAACTTTCATATAAAAATAATGTTAACACTATTAATCTGAGGAGACTACTTTGAGTTTAACTCCATCATGTTATAAAAGAGCTACAGTAGTTAGCCAGAGTTCTTTCAGGATGAAATAATTTGAACTTCTGTTTGAATTTAATGCTAAGTATGAACCTTTTCCTTTTTGTTAAATTTACTATGAATTTCTCACAGGGCTATTTTCAACCAGTATATAAATATCAAACTTATGAACTTCAATATGTTATGAGTTTTCTTTTTGCAGGGTATGCACTTTTACAAGAGAGCTTTATGTTTGAAAACCTCATGGAAACACTTCCACATGTCCAGTGTCTGATGCTGCAGCCATGTTACTGAGCTCCCACTGATGGGCTAACCTGGTTCCACCACCAGCAGCAGGGTCCTCAGACAGAACGGCTGGTGGGATGTCCTGGTACATCTGCAGCCCTCTCTCCATTTGTTTCTTCATGGACATGGAGCTGTGACATTATGTTGTGCCTCTTGCTCAGCAAAAGCTCCTCCAGTGGAGACTTTCTGGACAGACTGCAGGGAGGTTCCTAAACAAACAACAGGTTTATCAGTATTATCAGTAAAAAGAGATTATTAAATCATTTTTAAGACTGAGAATGTGTACAATTATTAGCTCTGTTGTTATTGCCTAACTAACCTATTCAATAATTCTTCAAACTGTGACATTCACTCATAATGGAATGAAAGAGAACATAAACAGAAATTATATAATAATGAAAACTAGAGGCATTAAAACATTTTTAAAAGACACAGAAAACTTTAAATGGATTAAGAATGTTAAAGGAGACCAAATATTGGTTTTATAAAATTTTATGGTATGTCTGTGGGCTATCCAGACCATGTTCATTCAATTTAATACACAAAATAATTCTTAGATAATAAAATATCCCCTTTCTAGTTCTGCCTTTTCTCACTTCCGTTCAGAACAACCGCGGTTTATGATAATGAGCTCTGAAGGCCACACCCTTCAAAAATCTGTTTACATTAACTCCGCCCTCCAAAGGGTTTACGTTAGCATTTCATGCACTTTAGAAATGGCTAGTGTGTGCCGCCGCTTTGGGGCAGTGGATAAAGCGGGCGGTACATATGCTGGAGGCTGAGCCTCTCCACAGGCAGTCGTGGGTTCACGTCCCAGACCCGACGAGCTTCTTTCTGTGGTGTCTCTCCCCTCTCTACCGTTTCGCCCTCTCCCTCTCCAATAAAGGCCACTAGCGCCCAAAAATGTAAAAAATAATTTTAAAAAGAAATGGCTAGTGCTAGCTTAAGATAACTTACCGAAAGCCGTATGCGCGCGCCGCCATTTGCTGCACCTGTTAGCATTAGCCCACCCGAATCCGAGGCTAATGTTAGCTCGTTCCTCCTCCGCCCGCTTAGCTCCGCTTAGCTCCGCTTAGCTCCGCTCGTTGCATGCGGCGCTTTGGGAGCGATCGCAGACACATACACAAAGTTCACCGAGTGTTTCCAGATAATTTATCCGTATGAGGCAACCTCTGATCGGAGCACGGTCCTCAAAAGCTAGCAGCTCCCGGCGGCAGATGGTCCCTTCGCCGGCATGTCCAATCCCCGCCCGCTTTGCTCCGCTCGTTGCATGGTCAGGCAGCGGTGATCTGCTCGTTTTACGTCTGCCGGCTGCTCGTTGGGAGCGATCGCTAATACGCTAAAAATTGAACTAAAACGTAAAAATAACAATTATACTTTATTTATAAAGCCATTTAAAACAACCACAGCTGCAACAAAGTGCTGTACACATGAAATTAAGAACATTTAAACAAAAGATGAGATGAAATCAGGAAAAACAACCGTCACGTCTTTTATACTGAAGTGGGTTGAGCCGCACCAGGGGTTGCTAGATGAGGGGCTGATGAGGGGCTGGACTCAGGTTTGGGGTGGGTTGTGGCTGTGGCTTGTGACGTCACAAACCGCAGGATTTGAAAACGAGACATTTATATCCCTAAAAAATAAATCTACTTAGAGTAAATATACCACTGGGTGCATTTCTTTGGCCCTAGGACTGTTTTTTTAAGAAGTAAATACCCAAAGTAGAGTAAAAAAAACATTAAAAAGTGAATTTTGCATCTTTGGTCCCCTTTAACATGTGATTTGTGACCTGCCATTGTGTATCTGTTCCTACCAAACCCAGCCGGTCGCAGCAGATGGCTGTTTGTCCTGAGCCTGGTTCTGCTAAGGTTTCTTCCTCATGAGAGAGTTTTTCCTTTCCACTGTCGCTTCATGCTTGCTCAAGATGAGAGTTCTGTGATGGAGTTAAATTCAAAGCAGTCTGCTCCTCAGATAAAGTCTTAAATTATTATTTTTATATATGGATGTTTCTGTTCAGTGCCCTGAGAAGACTTCTGTTGTGCTAGCAGCACTATATAAATAAACTAAATTGAATTGGCATTGAACTTTGATTTAATGTGTCAAAAGACATTGTTTTACAAGTTTTGCAGTGTGTTGGATTAAACTTGATTAGAAAATTCATGAATTGAATGTTTTTTTTTGTCAAATAATAGAACAAATAATAGAATCCAAGTTGTTTGGAGAAGGTCTTATGACCAATCCTAGTTTGAAAAACAATTATTATTATTATTTAGGACC
>JBBPBX010073424.1:0-14309 GCA_038048925.1 Garcialebias charrua | reverse complement strand
CAAACAACCAAACAACTACTCAACCAACCAACCAACCACTCAACCAACCAACCAACCAACCAACCAACCAACTACTCAACCAAACAACCAACCAACCAACCAACCAACCAACCAACCAACCAACTACTCAACCACTCAACCAACCTTCACACCAACACACCCACCCACACCTGCTCCAGTCCTCAGTAAACCGGACTCTGGTCTTTGGGCTCAGCTCCGTCTTCTCCTCAACAAACCTCAGACAGAGACGCCTCATCACTGCAGACAACCTCCTACTTTTTACTAGATTACTTTGACCCTGACTCAGACAAAGAGCTGATCCACTTCCTGTCTCTACCTTTTCCTCAGAGTCCACTTCCTGTTTCACCAAAACTGCCGGTCGTTCCTGGGTCCTCTCTGCCGTTTCCCATGATGCACCGGGCTTCTGGTAGCAGTGCTCACTGCTGATGTAACAGATGGCGGGCTCTCCTCTGGGGCTGGACGTGAGCCTTGGCCCCTCCTCCTGTCTCCATGGTAACCTCCACAGCTGCAGGTCGGGGTGGGACGGTGCGCTGCACAGACACACACAGACTGAGCACTGCGCAGTTCACAGGCGAGCGGCGCCTCAGACGAATGCGGACTCACCGCAGCAGGCTGATCTTCAGCTGCAGGCCGTTGAGGACCTGGGCGAGGTCACGCGTGTGCGTGAGCAGGCGGCCGGTGTGGGACATCTTGGAGGCGTTGACCTCAGAGTAGTTCTCCTTCACGCACGACAGGCCGAACATGGAGCCCGACATCAGCAGGTCGGGTTCAGAGAAGAGGCGCTGAGCCCGCCTCCAACCTGCACGTCACAACAGAGGAGAGTTTGAGAGGAACGTCAGAAGACGACCCGACCCGACCCGTTTCCCGCCCGGCGCTGGTCCTACCTGAGCTCTGTCTGCAGAAGTAGCAGGTGTAGCTGAGAGGAATGTTGTCTTCATAAAGTCCCATGCAGGTGCCGTGCTGCCAGAACAGACACGACTCACACTGAGAGCACAGAGAGACACATAAGAACCACCGGGTCCAGACAGAACCACCGGGTCAAAACAGAACCACCGGGTCAAAACAGAAGCACCGGGTCAAAACAGAACCACCGGGTCAAAACAGAACCACCGGGTCAAAACAGAACCACCGGGTCAAAACAGAACCACCGGGTCAAAACAGAACCACCGGGTCAAAACAGAACCACTGTGTGTGTGTTTTACCTGGATCATGAAGTCGTTTTCTTCGTCCACCTCACACACACACCTGACCGCCTCACACTCATCTGTCTCCATAGCAACGGGCCAGGGGGGCGTGTCCTCTCCGCTCTCAGCTGTTAGAGTCGACCAATCACTGCCGTCTTCAACTGAAGGGAGAATGATCTCAACTAACTGATTGTAGATGGTGTGTGTGTGTGTGCGCTCACCAGGTGTGTGTGTGTGTGTGTGCTCACCGTGTGTGTGTGTGCGTGTGTGTGTGAGTGTGCATGTGTGTATGTGTGTGTGCTCACCGTGTGTGTGTGTGCGTGTGTGTGTGAGTGTGCATGTGTGTATGTGTGTGTGCTCACCATGTGTGTGTGAAAGCTTCAGAGTGATTGGAGGTCTGTCGGATGTTTCCTCGTCGCTGGAGCCGAACCCTGACAGAAGAAGAAGAACTGCGACATGTAAACAGGAAGTGACATCATATTGTTGTTCTTTTGTTAGCAGCAAGACGGCTACCTGGCAGACTTTTCTTCTTCTTCTTCTTCTTTTTCTTCTTCTTCAGTTTGACCCGCAGGAAGTGCTTCCTGTCCTTCCTGTCGTTTCCTCCTCGCTCCTCCTTCTTTAACTCTGCTAACAGGAAGTCAGACGGTTAAAACGCCATTACGTGTGGTTGTTCCAAAGCTGCGGCGAGCCGACAGACCTGCTCCCATGATGCTCTGCTCCCTGTCGTCACCATGACAACTGCTGCTCCAACTCTCAGACTTCCTGCCCAGCACGAGGTCGTTCCCGTCAGAAGACGACCTCCTCCTCCTGCAGAACATCTGGCTGGTTAAACAGTACACCTGCAGGCCGCTCGCTCCAGCTGGGGGATCTGGACTCACCTGTGTGGCCCCGCCCCCAGGCCTCGCTCCAGCTGCTGCTCCAGCTGCTGCTCAGAGTGGTAGTACTTGGTGTGGTAGTGCAGCAGACTGGCCTTCCTGAAGGATTTGGGGCAGCCGGGAGCCGGACACTTGAAGGAGTTGTGGTCCAGCTCGATGGAGAGGATGGGAGGAGGCTGGTTCTTTATCACCCTGTACACTGGAGCACACGAGGAGCGCACACGCCCGTTACACGCCTGTTACACGCCTGTTACACGCCCGTTACACGCCTGTTACACGCCTGTTACACGCCCGTCCACAAACCCTCACACAGCCACGACAAACACCGACCTCCAGTTGTGAAGCCGGATGAAGACTACAGTAGTCCACAACAAGTCCGTCATTGACGGAAACTGATCGAAACTCAGAGAAACGTTGGGAGGAACCTTCAGACGACTGAAGTCCGTTAGTGCCACGGGCGCACGCCGACACGAGGCCCCTTCGCTCGCTCCTGTTACGGCAGACGCTTTACCAGGTACAGGTGGTCCCTGACTTACGGCGATCCGACTTTACAAACCCATCATTTTAATAAAAATATGAAATAAAATAATAATAATAATAATTTTTATGTTTTTAAATGTTCTTTATTTAATGTGTACAGCACTTTGTTGCAGCTGTGGTTGTTTTAAATGGCTTTATAAATAAAGTATCATTATTATTATTAGTAAGCCTATTTGCGCAGTTTCCGGTCGTTTCCGCCAGTTTTCGGCACTGCCGCCGTGTCCGCCATTTTGAGGTTAGCTTCAGTTAGCTCCGGCCTCGCCAGCCGGCTTCGGACGGACCGTGTCCGATCAGAGCTGGGAGCTGAACGGCGGTTTTGCGGAGGGACGGATGGACGAAGGAAAACGACGCTGTGGACCTCGTGAAGCAGCAGACAGCGAGCTGCACCGGAGGAGCAACGAGCTAACGCGGCGCAGCCTTTTTGGATGGACACCGCGGAGAAACGGCTCCCAGTAAGTTATTCACTCTTTTTCCTTTCATGATGGCTCCAAATGTATGGAGTTAACATGCTAACAGTCCTTCCTGTAAACAGTTTGGACCATGTGGAGCAGCACGAAGCTGCGGAGCTCGGACGTGCACGAGCTAACATGCTAACAGATGGAGACAGGCTTGACCAGCTCCCAGTAAGAAATTAACAATTTTTTTCATTCTTTATGGCTCCAAATGTACTGTATGTGTTTTTTGATAATTATGTAGGGTACTGTGTTAGGATAGGCGAAGTGCTTGGTAACTGTACAGTACCACATGTACGTGTATATGGGGCGGCCAGTGTGTATGTGTTTTCTGACTTAAGTCGAAATTGGACATATGACGGCGCACAGGAACGGAACTCGTTCGTAAGTCGGGGACTACCTGTACAGTAATCCCTCGCTACTTCGCAGTTTGTTTTTCGCACTCGCTCTATCGCAATTTTTTAAGTACTGTACATGTACATAATTATTTTATTTTTTAAGTGCCGTCATTTCAGTTTTCTTTCAATAAGCCTTCACTGTATTTGCCAGTCTAAAGAACTACGTTACCCAGAAGCCATCACTTCCCAGAAATCAACAGTTTTTTCAACCACTACTTTCTGCAAATGGAGGGAACGTTTTGCAGCAAAGTCAGAAGTTCTGTACGTTCTGTTGTTCACGACTGGCAGGAAGGTCTCCAATAATCCTGAAGCTGAACTCGTCCTTCCAGTTGTTTCTTCACTGCTGAGCAGCTGAGCTGCAGCACATCTGGACTCAGTGTGACCCGGATCCTGGGAGCTGCAGGGTTCAGTCAGGTTCTGGACGTGCGGTGCTGGTCCAGAGGTGGTGGATTAAATCCTGCAGCAGCAGCACGTACTCATCAAGCCAGATGGAGCGATGGGCTTCGTCATGCTGTACCGGGACTTTTTTCATCTATCGGGTCGAACCAGAACCGAGCCGCTGCTGTACTGCAGAGCCTGGTAAGTAACATGCTGTAGCTCCTGTACATACAAGTACTGCATGTTGTTAACATGAGTAGGTTTCAGAGTTCAGAGGAATGAGTGTGGGCTTCATTGCTGCAGGATCTGCAGAAACAAACCGATCGGAATGAAACTGGGCTGGACCAGAACCAGAGCTGTTGCTGTTCTGCAGAGCTGGTGAGTAAAATTTAGTAACGTATGTTGTTAAAAGGACATACATATGTTTAAGAGTTTAGAACACTCCAAGAGCGTGGGAAGGGTTTCTAAAGCCTTAATATAAAGTTTAATGTACTTGAACCGAACTTAAGACTACTGTAATCAGAAATGACAGTTTAGGCTCATTCCAAGTTCAGAGTTGAACCAACACACTTCACTTGAGCAACACGGGACTCCGTGTGGACATCGTGCAAACTGAGCTCGAAGAATCAACAGGAAATCTGCCAAACGACGTCCGTCGACATCAAACCTGAAACAATTCTGTTTCATTTGGGCCTGGAAGATGTCGGCAGCATCTCCACCCAGAACGACAAATGTTGCATCAACCACGTCAGCTCCGTAACGAGTTCAAGTTTACATTTTTAATAGTACAAGCCCAAAACCAGAAAAGTTGGCACGTTGTGCAAATCGCAAATAAAAACAGAATACAATGACTTGCAAATCTTTTTCAACCCATATTCAACTGAATAGAATGCAAAGACAATATATTTAATGTTCGAACGGAGAAACTTTATTTTGTTTTGCAAATAACCATTAACTTAGAATTCAATGGCAGCAACACATTGCAAAAAAGTTGGCACAGGGACATATTTACCACTGTGTTACATCGCCTTTCCTTTTAACAACACTCAGTAAACGTTTGGGAACTGAGGAGACCAATTTTTGAAGCTTTTCAGGTGGAATTCTTCCCCATTCTTGCTTGATGTACAGCTTAAGTTGTTCAACAGTCCGGGGTCTCCGTTGTCGTATTTTACGTTTCATAATGCGCCACACATTTTCAATGGGGGACAGGTCTGGACTGCAGGCAGGCCAGGGGAGGACCCGCACTCTTTTGCTACGAAGCCACGCTGTTGTAACACGTGCAGAATGTGGCTTGGCATTGTCTTGCTGAAATAAGCTGGGGCGTCCATGAAAAAGACGTCGCTTGGATGGCAGCATATGTTGCTCCAAAACCTGTATGTACCTTTCAGCATTAATGGTGCCTTCACAGATGTGTAAGTTACCCATGCCTTGGGCACTAATGCACCCCCATACCATCACAGATGCTGGCTTTTGAACTTTGCGCCTATAACAGTCCTGATGGTTCTTTTCCTCTTTGGTCCGTAAGACACGACGTCCACAGTTTCCAAAGACAATTTGAAATGTGGACTCATCAGACCACAGAACACTTTTCCACTTTGCATCAGTCCATCTCAGATGAGCTCGGGCCCAGCAAAGCCGGCGGCGTTTCTGGATCTTGTTGATGAATGGCTTTTGCTTTGCATAGTAGAGCTTTAACTTGCACTTACAGATGTAGCGACGAACTGTAGTTACTGACAGTGGTTTTCTGAAGTATTCCTGAGCCCATGTGGTGATATCTTTTACACACTGATGTCGGTTTTTGATGCAGTACCGCCTGAGGGATCGAAGGTCACGGGCATTCAATGTTGGTTTTCGGCCTTGCCCCTTACGTGTAGTGATTTCTCCAGATTCTCTGAACCTTTTGATGATATTACGGACCGTAGATGGTGAAATTCCTAAATTCCTTGCAATAGCTCGTTGAGAAAAGTTGTTCTTGAACTGTTCGACAATTTGCCCACGCATTTGTTCACAGAGTGGTGACCCTCGCCCCATCCTTCTATGTGGATGACTGAGCATGTCAAGGAAGCTGCTTTTATACCCAATCATGGCACCCACCTGTTCCCAATTTGCATGTTCACCTGTGGGATATTCCAAATAAGTGTTTGATGAGCATTCCTCAAATTTCTCTGTCTTCTTTGTCACTTGTGCCAGCTTTTTTGAAACATGTTGCAGGCATCAAATTCCAAATGAGCTAATAATTGCAAAAAATAACAAAGTTTACCAGTTCGAACGTTAAGTATGTGGTCTTTGCAGTGTGTTCAATTGAATATAGGTTGAAAAAGATTTGCAAGTCATTGTATTCTGTTTTTATTTGCGATTTCCACAACGTGCCAACTTTTCTGGTTTTGGGCTTGTATAATTAGAGTTATTTAAAATATTAATTTCTGCTTGTGATCATGTGATCGTAAGCATCTTTAAAGTAATAAGATTTCTGTGACAAGGAGATAAAACAGTAAACAGATTTATGAGCATTTGATTATATAGTAAAACAGCCTGCCGTACTTGGTGCAGAGGATGAGGCGCTTCATGGATTTAAACCCAGTTTTCATTTTTTTTCCTCCTGGGTGAAAATGAGTTGAGGACATTTTTCCCTGAAGATCCAGCTTTTAAAAATGTGACTCGTTAAAAAAAACGAGTTAGAACGAGCGCAGGCTGAAGAACAAACCACGTGAAAATATTCATGCGTGCTGAAATTGACATTTGCATAAAAACGAGTCGACTAAAATATCATCTAATCTGGATTATTCAAACAAGCACGTCTTCGGCGATAACTGCTTTTAACTCAGCTTCTGCAGCACTGGTAAATCCCTTCGTATAATGCCTGTAATTCTCGACGACATCACGTAAGATGAATAAAAATCCAGTTGTCAAACCGGAGCGAACGAGTAAATCTAGAGATGATCAGGGCCACGGTGTAAAAGTGATTTGTTTATTTCCTGAATTCTCGTTTATTTATTTTATTCTGACTTCTGAGATTAAACCAGAATTCTGGGCAAAGAAAATTTTTCGCCGTGGCCCTGAAACTCTTCCGTCTGAATCACCAACTTGAAGAAACTGCGTTTCATTTCACGTCTTCTCAGCTGGACGATCATTCGGGACTCGTTTCGCCGGCGCGGCTCACACGCGGCGTGACGTGAAGCTCGGGGGTGGACGTGACGCAGTTGGTGAGTGTGGAGGAGGCGGCGCTTCTTACGTGGCTCTCGGCTGAACTTGTGCGTGGTGGGCAGGTGGGCCTGACGCTCCAACAGGACGTCTGAGGAACAGAAAACTCCTTTACTACAAAATAAAAGCACGTGCCTCCCAACTGGAAGCTTTAGTTTTAAACAACAGCTTTAGAGTTGAACTTTAACCTGGAACACGGAGAGCGACAGGCTCAGGTTAGAAGGGAACACGATCAGTACTTCAGTCCACATGTATCTAAATTATTCTCCAGACGTCATCATTTTAATATGTTTTTACGTCACGTCTGACTCCAACTCACTGGTGTTTCATCGACGGATGTATCTGGACGTACTGATCTGGTTTTTATTCAAACCGAACCTCAACAAACACACAACGGATTCTAACGAGTCAATATTAATGAATTAAACAACAACAAAAACACTGGAATCAAAACAATTCTAATATTTTACTAACTAGAAAGTCCCTGGAGAAACTTTGACGGGGACTGCCACACGGCGGCCATTTAATTTTTTATTTATTTTACAGGATTATGTACAATATGGCAACAAAAAAAATAATGAGTTCTAGTCATTTTTGTCTTGTAAACTATGGTGGCCATCTTGGATTTTTGATGTGCATGTGATGGGTAATGGTCTCAGCTACGAACAAACCAAACTTCAGCTCAAAATCTCAAGAATGACTGACTTTTAGTCAATTTTGAGTTTTCTGAGTTTTCCACGTGGCAGCCATTTTGAACCAAAATGGCTGCCTCCCCTCTAGGTCATGTGACTTCACTGTGGCAGAGGCTGTGAAGAGTTCCGTCAGGCATCTTGAATGAGGAAAAATTGTGTCTTTTTTTAAATACAAATTACATCGCTATGGTAACTCGAAATGCTATTAAAAGTAACATCACGCATGACGGTGCCGAGCCGGTCGTTTCAATGCAACACTTGGGACACGCTGTGGTTAAAGCTGAAGGAAGACTAAAATATAAATAAAGTTAATAAACCCCAAGTCATGAGGATAATAATAGGCAGTCCCCAATAACAGAATTACTTCTCAAGTTTACACTTCCAATAACAATATCACTTTTATTTGATTTAATATTTTATTTGATAAGGCACAATTATTGTTTACGTCGTTCTTTGATGATTTAACGTTTTATCTCCCGTATGACGCCGTTGACACAACGCTGTTTTTACGTGATGTTTTACGTTCGTAACCATGACAACGGTGGGCGTTTCCCCTGGAACCGAAGCTTTTTGAGTCCAGGCCTCAGAGTGGAGGTATTTGGAAATGCCCAACATCCGTGTGACATCACACGTGCGCTCTACGTGCGCTGCAGTCAACAGCGCTGCTCTGAGAGCAGCTCAACGGCAGCAACGTCGGTGGGAGGCGAGTGCTGTTTGTGCTGCTCTCTCCTTCCAACATGGAGGAGCAACGGCACCTCGCTTCGTGTTTTTACCGTTGTGGACGTGACTGTTGTCGTGCTCGAGACTGAAGCGTTGCTGCCAGCTGGTGATCTGGCGTGGAAACTACAGCCGACTCAACGGGCGCGGCTTTACCACGTAAAAGTGCGACTTTCTCACGATAACGGTAAAAAGTCTGAGGTTTCCCGACGCCGCTCACGTGTTGACGACCAGCAGCATCTTTCTTCATATTCTGTTTTACTCGTGTTCTACAGAGAAACATCCTCTGAGCTTGAAACGACGACGTGACGACGAGTTCAAAGTTTCTCACGTCGTACAGACACAGTTTACCTCTGTCCACGTGGGCGGGGTTAGGAAGAGCAGAAGAGGCGGAGTCAGCTGTGGTTGGTTGATCCTGAACTCCCTCGTCGCTGCCTGACAGAGAAACACTTTTAGTGTCAAACACAAGAACATGACAAACTGCAGGGGTCAAAGGTCATGAGATTTACTGTTATCCGTTTTCTTCTTGGTTGGTGGTTGGAAAGATGACGGCTCCGCCTTCCTCTTCCTCTCCTCGTCTTCCTCCTCAGTTCCATCCCTCTCCTCTGACATCACCTTTTCCTCTTCTCCCTTCTTCTCCCCCTCGTCTTCCTCTCCTCCCTCACTGATCTCCTCCTCCTCACTCTCCCCCTCCTCCCATCCTTCACTCCCCACAGCACTCTTGTCAGACTTGGACTTCTAACAGAACAGAAACTCGTTTTTAACCCCAGGTTCTGGTCGGGTGGAGCGCACCAGTGAGAGAGCAGCTTCTTACTTTCAGGAAGGGTTTGATCTTGGTGGGCTTCACGGTCCGGACCACGCCGTCGTAGAACCGCACGGTGTAAGAATCTGAGACAGAAACACAACAAAGGTTCTGCTGCGCTTCCATCGGGCTCTGTTACATCAACCCACCTTGGTTCTGAGGTTGAAACACGTTCCACACTTTGAGATGTCATTCAGAGCAAACCGAACAGAACCAGAGACGAACTGGATCAAATTCTGAGTCTGATCTACTTAATCCTGTCCAGTTTCGAATCCATTTTAAAGTTTTATTGTTTGTTTTTAAGTCTTTGAACGGTTTTAGTCCCTCTTATCTGTCTGAACTGCTTCAACTTTATGTGCCATCACGTGCTCTCAGATCCGCTGACCAGATGCTTTTAGCAGTCCCGAAAACCTTTTATAAGACCAGAGGAGACAGAGCATTTTCAGCTCTGGCTCCTAAATTGTGGAACGAGCTGCCACTGAAGGTCAGGCAGGCCCCATCAATATCTGTTTTTAAAACTCGTTTAAAAACACATATGTTTTCATTGGCTTTTAAACCAGAATGAGTTCACATCTCTGTTTTAATGTTGTATTATTTTACTTGTGATGTTCTGATATTTATATGATTGAGATTGATTGTTTTTATTGTTTTGTGCTTGTTTTTATTCTTGTACAGCACTTCGGATGGCTGCTGCTGTATTTTTAAGTGCTTTATAAATAAATATGGTATGGTATGGTAATTCATGTTTTGGACCGATCTCAAACTCCTGTTTAAAGACCCATTACTATTCTGTTGCTTTCAACACCAGATGATCTGTGTTTGGTCGTTTTATTTATAATCTGCGATGTTCTTATGTCTGTTTTTTGTACTTCATTTTGTGTGTTGCCTGTTGTTTGTTTGTTTATACAGCACTTTGGTTGGCCTTGTCGCTGTTTAAAGTGCTTTATAAATAAAATGGTATAGTATGGTATGGATGTTCTGCCGGGAAGAAAACGGAGGAAGGTCCAGTCTCACCGTCCTTGTTGACCTTGAGGATTTTCGCCGGGTAGAAGCGACAGTCGGTCCAACAGGCCAGAACCTTCTTACCTGAAACAAACGTCTGAGACAGAACAGGAAGAAAACTCAAGTTCAACCAACAGAAACAACAGAACAGTACCAGAGGTTTAAAAAAAAAAGAATAAAATTAGGTTTCTGGAATATATATATATAAATTGGTTTGTTTCAAAGTTTATGAATGGTAAAGTATGATGAGTTATTTATTGTGGATTATTGTTGTTTGAATTGATTTTGTTAAAAAAGGGGCAGACATAATAAAATATCTTCTACTGCTTCCTTTCATTTCATATAATGTTTGATTTTTTTTTATTTACGTGGAATTGTAAATAGTTTTTTTGTGTTCTTTTAAATTTGAAATGAATAAAGAATAAAAAAATTAAAAAAATATTTTTTTTTAAAAAGAGGTCAGCCGAGGCCACCTCTGAAAACAGCTACAGTAAGATGAAGATGAAGAAGAGGATGTACCAAGGGAGACTGTGGGGGAGTCTGGCCCTTCTTCCTCAGACTGACCCGCTCCAGGGGACGCAGGGACGGAGAGCTCCAGTGGAACCATTCGTCGTGGCGCCGGCTCCACCGGCGGTAGTGGACCAGAACCCGCTCTTTGTCGTAGTCGATCTTATCAATGGTTGCCGGGTACCTGAGGAGACAAGCATGTCAGGTTGGAGGTGTTAGTCCACTCGTCATCTACTGGGTCCACAGAACCCGTCCTCTGTCCATCTGTCTGTCTGAGACCAGCTGGTGTCCACAGAACCAGTATAATCTAATCCTGACTCCCTCATTTAAAAAAAACTCTGCTGATTGAAGCAGATTAAGATTTAGGACGTTTAAAAACAATACGGGACTTTTCAGGCGAAACAGGCTGTCAAACTGAAAACAAGTTGACTAAGACAATTATTATTATATAAATTATTTTATGGTCTTGCTTCATGACGGAGTTCAACGTCTGCAGAAGCTTTTAGAGAAACAACAAAAAACATTTTAAGATCAAATATGAGGAAATCCTTTGTATCGGTTTGGTGCCGACCAGTTCTTCTGTCGATCTCGGGCTTCCAGCTGACCTCCGACCTCAAAGGTAAGCCCCAACCTGTCAGGTGGAGTTTTCATCTGTCAGAAGAAAATGCAACGTTTTGTTATTAAATCATTTATTATTACCATTAGAAATTCAATTCAATTATAGCGCCAAGTCACAACAGAAGTCATCTCACTGAACAGTACTGTATTCATAGACATAAAACGTAAGTTAATAACATTAATTATCTGAAAAGCAAATAATATTTACTGCAGAGTACAATGCAGACATTTGAAAAAAGACATATTTATTAATTAGGTCGATCTGACGTCATCATAATTGCAGCTTCCGGTAAATTAATTAGACATTGGATTTCTCTCATTAGAAAATATTCAATATGGTTTATCCATTAAAGATAAAAATCTAGAATTTTTTGTCAATGTTCTGATTATTGTAACAAAATACTATATCCATAAATGTTGATACGCAAAATGCTCTCTCTCTATCAATGCGCTCAAAAATAATATTTCTTTTTTTTTTTAAAGTTGTCTAAAAAAGATGCAGAATTTAAATGGAGCATATGGAGCTTATTTATATAGCGCTTTCTAGTCCGCTGTGAGGAGCCCCAAAGCGCTTTACAATACCAACCATCCACCCATTCATACACGCATTCATACACCGGTAGTGGAGTTAATGGAAGTATTTTACTTTCTAGCCCACTAAGTTGTCTTTTAGTTTTTTTTTAAATCTTTTTTTATTTCATTTTTCAATTCCTTTACTTTTTTCATTATTTCCGTTAATTAGTTATTTTTAAGAATTGTTGAGTCTTTTCTTGAGCCTTTGCAATCAAGGTGAATTGTAGACATTAGGAGTTGTGATTCTTGTATTGTATAATGTTTGAATTTGACATGTTGTGAGTTTTGTCACCGTTTTCTTTTTTACTAATAAAAATAAATGAATTAAAAAATTAGACGTTGGTTGGTTCTTGTAGTTCTCATATTTGTCCAGTAGATGGAGTAGTTTGACTCCGCCCACATCTGACCCCGGTTTATTTTATATTCCTGCTAAACTTTTTCGCCTCGTTACTTCTTGATTGTCACACACTGATTAAAATAGAACATGTACGTATATAAATTATTTGGCATTAAACTGAAAACATTACCAACTCCACGCCAGTTTATCTCTCATCTTATCAGTCTGTTTAAGAAGAGCTGATTGGTCCAAGGACCTGTCAATCCACAACATGCCCCGCCCCTCATATATTTGACAGCGGCTAACTTGCTAATGCTACCTTCGTTTTGTTGGACGGTTTCGGCTTTAATCAGCATAAAAACATCGATACAGTTCGAAAGCAACACTTGTTCACAGTTACACAAAGACAAACTCCCCTTCCAATTGAAGTTTAATGTGTGAAACCTCTCATTTAGCTCGTGCAGTTGAGCGGAGTTGATTCTCCATTGACTGTGAATGCACAAGCTAACTGTGCTAACTGAGCTAGCTCAGTGTAAAAGTCTCAATGAAAGCTGCTAAAGCGAAGCCGCTCCCTGCTGCTGAGTGAGTCTTTCTGAAAGGAGAGACCGTCATTAAACGGTCGGCTCTACAGAAAGGTAAATAATAAAACTGTAACTAGGTGATATAACAGATTGTTTATTTACCTCTGGAGCTTCGGGACTGCACCGAACATAGCAAGACCGCACAGCGCATGCGCGAGAGCAGAAAGTCAGCAGCGAGCGTCTGAACGTGAAACTCAAAAGACAAATGGAGAGTATAATTTACATCAATAATAAGTAAAGACAAACTCCTAATTATAGACACAGTGCCGTGCAAAAGTCTTGATAGGTTTTCATATTGTTTCCTAGAAAAATATCTTGAGCTGCGTGTCATCTGATCTGTTCAAAACCAGACGACCCGCTTGTTTAAAAAAGCTTTCAGTGTGTAACTTTTATTACTTTTGGTATTTTCGTATTGCCTCCTTTTATTGCTGCTGTTTTTATTTTCACTTATTGTACCTGTTTTTATCTTTTCTATCCTGTTAAGCACCTTGGTCAATGCAGGGCATTGTAGGAAGGTGCTATACAAATAAAGTTTATTATTATTATAAAGTGCTCCTGCAGTTCTTCACGCTTCAGGAGTAGGTGATTTTGTTTGTTCCTGTGTGTGTTGGTGTTAAATGCAAAGTTTTAAAAACAAATCTCATGCAAGTGACCAGAGCTTAGCTACTACTGCACTTTAAGTCAGGTCACTGTTGTTAACCTGACTGAGTTGTAGCCATTTGTTGTCTTCTCAGATCATCAGTTAGTCGTGGTGGTGGACAGACGAACACATAGACGTGCAAAAGCATTATTGCACATTGGGCAAACATATACTGTATTTAAAAATGATCCATCATCTTCCTCTGTCTCTGGACTCAGGGGCAGCAGCTTGAGCAGGGAGGTCCAGACTTCTCTTTCCACAGGCAACTCTTCCAGCTCTCTCATTTGATCCCTCCATGTCTTTGTAAGGCTCTTAAATATTTTAAATGTGTTTCCTCCGTTATTGATGCATCAATACTCCACAGCTTCACTCCAGAGTGATGAGCACAAACTTTTTTTTTTTCATTCATTCAACCTTTATTTCTACAGGTTAATCCCATTGAGCCTCGAGGACTCATTTACGAGACCTGGTTTAGACAATTAATGATGACAACAGTGGATAACAACGACAACAACAATCATAAAAGATGCGTACAAAAAATGTTTTAACAAGTTAAACTAAAATGGCAACAAAAGGACAATCAAAAGCAAATGTAGTGGAAAAAAAGCAGATTGTAAGTGGTGCATGCAAGTTGAGCATGCATCAGGGTAGATTGTAAGGCGGTGTAGAAAACTAAAAATAGGAACATGTCTGCATTAGTCCCTGCCAGGAGTCCAACAGATTCTTAAAGCCATTTAGAGAGGTCAAGAGCTTCAGATCTTTTTACAAGATATACAGGAAACAGGAGCAGA
>JBBPBX010073423.1:3281-17828 GCA_038048925.1 Garcialebias charrua | reverse complement strand
AACTGAACAGATTTTGATTAAACTTTCAAGAAATAATCACTGAATGGCTCTCTACGACTGGTTGACTTTTAAAGTACATCCATGGTGTTGGTCTGTTAGCAAAATATCTCATGACCCTCTGGACAGATTTTGAAAAATCTTTCAAGAAATAATAAACGGATGTTTCTTTACTGCTGATTAACTTTTGGATATATTTGAATTGAAGATGGCTGCAGCAGGCAATTGATGACCCTCTGGACAGATTTTGAAAAATCTTTCAAGAAATAATAAACGGATGTTTCTTTACTGCTGATTAACTTTTGGATATATTTGAATTGAAGATGGCTGCAGCAGGCAATTGAAATAAGCCAAACTCAAAAATGGTTATAATTCAGTTAATTTTACAGATATGGAGTTAAGTGGTTGTTTGTTTAAAGTTATTTAAAGTTATTTTATATATTCTTTTAAATAATGGGGTGATATAAGATTTTTTTCTTCTTTCTGCACTCTTTTCATTCAGATGAATGTTTTATTTTGTCTCTTTTAAATGAATGAATAAATAAATAAAATAAAATATTAAATAGCTTTACATCTGCTAAGTTCTTGGCATAAACCAACACAGACATGTTCCTGTTTTTAGTGTTTTACATGCTTTATATTGTAGCTGTATTATGATATGATGCGAAGCCACGGAGCTCCCAGGCAGAAGCTGAAACAGCTGCCGTAATCAGAATGCCCAATCCGGCATGAAAAAGAAAAACACACCGCTGGCTGAAGCCCTGAGCTCGATGGAATGTCCGGCCGGCGTAAAACTAACTTGACCGCGGTTTAATGTGACGCAGATGTGTTTATATAGCTCTGCAAACATTGAACGTTGTTGTCTTGCGGTGTTGAGTGTAATATTTCCACACAACGCACATGTTACGATGAAAAGTCGGCTAGCTGCTAGCTAAGATGCTACGTGACTCACCAGTGTTGTCCGATCTTGCGACAGAAACAAGCGTCCAGCGTAAACAATCCATAACGTGACCAGCTCCATGTAAACAATCCATAACGTGACCAGCTCCATGTAAACAATCCATAAACAAACGACCCGCTCTTTCAAAACGATGCCAAAACAAACCCAACAGAGTACTCAGTCAGCCCCTCACGCTTGTAGCTGCCTGCAAACTATGAACTGGATTTCCTGAATGTGAGGCGGGTCTTGTTACTCTGGGTTCATGAGACACGCCTCCGTTCAGGAAATCCATCCCATAGTTTGAAGCCAACGTGCATCATGGGTTGGATCGATACGTAAACAAGGCTGGTATCGGCATAGACGTTCTATATATGATATCTATGGGTATCGGTATGTGCCATGAGCATTGGTTCCGCTTCTGCTCGGAGGGCGGGCCACAGGGCGGGCCAGGGTCCATCATACACGGGCACGGGCCCGTGTGGGCCCGTGTGTAGAACCGCCAGTGTGTACAACGAGGACCCTAGGCGAAGACGAAGGCCCTGGACTAGTCAAAGACCCCGGGCGAGGCAAAGACACTGTGGAACCCTCTGGGGTTGCAGCTGCCTTGGGACCCTCTGGAGACATGGGACCCACCAGAGACGTGGAACCCTCCTGAGATGTGGAACCCACCGGAGACATGGAAAGCTCAGGAGCCACTGCAGCAGGCGACGAGGAGGACGGTGTAGCCTTTGTAGCAGGTGACGTGGAGAGCTGAAGAGCCTCTGCCGCAGGCAACATGGGAAGCTGAAGAGCTACTGCAGCAGGCGATGTTGAGGCATTGGTGGACAGGGGACCCTCTGTAGACATCGAGGCGTCGACGGACCGGGGACCCTCTGTGGACGTCGAGGCGTCGGCAGATCGGGGACCCTCTATAGATGTTGAGGCGTCAGCGGACCGGGGACCCTCTGTGGATGACGAGACATCGGCAGACCGGGGACCCTCTGTGGACATCGAGGCCACTTGGGATGTAGGAGATACTGGAGACGCTAGAGACACTAGAGACGATGGAGACACTAGAGACACATCTGCAAGGTTGGGGTTCTCTGTAGGCAATCAGGGACTTGGGTACCCCCACCTTTGAAATTCTCCCCAGCTCCTCAGACTGTACTTTTGGGGACGCAGATGGAAGGAGGATCTGGACTCCAGCAGTTCTGATCCTTTTCTGCCCTCGACCTCTACGCCAGCGGGAGTGTGTGCAAGGATCAGAAGTGAACCCAATCTCCTCTTTGGGTTCAAAATCACCCTCAGAAGTCTGATACATGGGTCTGAGTTTCTGTGTGAAGTGACTGTCCCTGAGTTGGGCCCTCCTTTCTTCTTCTTCCACTAGAAGGGTTGACGGGAGGATCTCCAGCTCAGGACTGCAGCCTTGCTGCCTCTGGACGGGTTCGGTCTGGAACCCGTCCACCTGATGACAGGCTCTTCTTGAGCAGAGGCATGGAGAAGCACAGATCCCCCAGGTGACTCAGGTGAAAGGCTGGAACTATTAGAGCAGTGTTTTTCAACCTTTTTTGAGCCAAGGCACAGTGTTTTCATTGAAAAAATCACGAGGCACACCACCAACCAAAATTGTAAACAAAGATACTCTGTATCCGCCTATATTAAATATATAGTCATTCTTATCAAAGTGTCTGGAATAGGAATGAAATAAACAGCTTCTCACCGCATACCAAGCACAACGGAGTCGGTGTCGTTGCGTCCCCGGTAAAAGTAAATCCAAACGAAATTTAACTCTCACTGTACTGTCTCGAGCTCACGGTATCTGCCTTCTTCTGATATCCACTTATACTAAGGCCTACATCTGGGTCCGAATTTTGTCCAGGGACCAGATCGGAGTTAGTATTTTTTCTTTTCAAAAACTTTTCCATCACTGTCATAGTCTTGCTAGCAGCTAGCTAGAATGCAATGCTGTCACTGCTACATGTCACGTTCATGCATCACTACTTTTCTTGTTTTAATGTGCAATGCTATGTTCCATGTCATTTATCTAGTGATAAGGAAATTACATGATTACGGCGCTAGACACTACTACAGCACAGACATTCGAAAATGGCATATTATTAGATAATTAATTTGTTTAAAAAAATCTTTTTAGACCAGTTAAGTGAAATTGGATAATTTCCGCGGAACACCTGACGATCACTCGCGGCACACTAGTGTGCCACGGCACAGTGGTTGAAAAACACTGTATTAGAGGACCAAGCAGCTGACTGTTGGCGGCAGGACTCCAGCCTGCTCCTCTCTTTCAGTAGCTTGTCCAAAAACTCAATCATGCCCGGAGAGTCACACAGTCCAGGGAGACGAAAATACTCATTAACCATGTCCTCTGTGACCACCCACCTCTCCTCCAGATCATAGGAGGTGGCCACAGTGTCCGCATATTTTTGAATTGTCTTCTCCAACTGCTGGTAGTCCTCATTTGAAAGACTTGCCGTGAACTGGCTGCCTGCTGGGTTTATGTTTGGTCCTGGCATTATGACACAATCCTCTGGTTTCAAACCCATATTCAGGCAGGTGAGTGAGGCAGGAGTTTAAAATAAAAAATATTTATTTTTAAACAACAATACAAAAAGGCTGACGTGGCAACAAAACTTACAAACTGGATCAGGCAGGCAAAACAGGATGGGTTCATGGAACATCACCCGTGGACATCACAATGTCAGGACAAGGACTAACTCAGAGACACAGACTTAAATAGAAGGAAACACTAATCAGACAAAGTGAAGACACCTGTGAGTGATCACAGATGCCAGGAGACAGAGAATGAGAATGTAGGACATAAACACAACACAAGATGGAGCTAGACACCAATGTAACACAAACCTTATAGGACGTAAACAGAGGGTCAGGGAGACACAGACATGAACACAACACCAAGGACAAACCATTATTCCTACAAAAACAAACGGCTGCAAATCAGATGACATGACTAGAAAGTCAATCAATAATCTATGACCCAGGGTGTCCTGGTGCCAAGTGCACTTATGGACACCACACCCTTATGTTCGAACATGGTGTTCGTGATGGACAAACTATGACTAGCACAGAAGTCCAACAACAGAACACCGCTCGGGTTCAGCTCAGAGAGGCCGTTCCTCCCAATCACGCCCCTCCAGGTCACACTGTCATTACTCATGTGGGCATTGAAGTCTATGTGAGCATTGAGGTAGCCCAGCAGAATAAAGGAGTCCCTGCCGAGTACCCCCTGTCAAGGACTCAAAGACAGCTGGACACTCTGAACTGCCATTCAGTACATAGGCACAAACAACAATCAGAACCATCCCCCCACCCAAAAGCACAGGGAAGCTACCCTCTCATCTACTGGGGAAAACTCCAACCCACAGACACCAAGTTGTGGGGCTAAGTGTATACCACACCAGCTTAGCACCTCTCACCATAAGCAACAACTCCAGAGTGGAACAAGGGCCAGTTCCTAGAGTTTCCAAAAGCAGAATGGGAGGGAAAATCTTTCAGTTATCAGGCTCCTCTCTTGTGGAACCAACATCCAGTTTCTGTCCATAGAACTGACACATTGTCCAGTATTAAAGGTTCAGTATGCAGTTTCTGTAGAACTGCAGCAGTTAGAAATATTTTCAACAGGCAAAGCATTCTGATCCCTCCCCCTCAGAGCCATATGTGGCTCTGCCCCCTTGTGGTCTGTTGAATTTCAAATTCAAGCTCTGTTTTTATTGGCTGGTTACAAACTCTGTTTTTATTGGCTGGAAAATGGCGGGTCACCTTTTCTTTTTAGAAATGCTTATTTACCACCTGGAGAAGCAAGGGGACAATATTTTTTTTATTTTTTTTCAGAGATTACCTGGCTAACATCAGTCTGTCAGGAGGTAGTGACAGAGTGAAGAAATATGTTCATAAAAAAAGCTACATACTGCAGCTTTAAGACTGGGCTTAAGACTTTCCTTTTTGACAAATCCTATAATTTGGACCGAGAGCACAGGTGGTTTGAGAGGGGTGTGAAGGAGGCGATTTATGTAAAAAGAGAGAAACCATCGTTAAACAGAGGAGGAGGTCTAAGATTTCAACTTTCTAAAACTTATGGTGCGGCCTTGGGTTTGGTTCCCAGGCGTCTCACACCTGATGAGAACAGAGGAGCCTCGTTTGTGAATTAGACTACCAAAGACTTTGACAGGTCCCTGCTATCAATGTGTGAAGTGTGACTTGTCAATTTACATACAGTAGGATGTGTGTGTGTTTTCTGTAAGCTCTGTTTTCACACACTGAACTTTGAATGGGTCACAGGTACGTGTTATCCCAAGTATGTGGGGGTGTTAGTTTCCAATTTACATATGTTGGTGCGTGTCTATGGCTTATCCTGTTATAACTTCGCCCTCTCACTGTCTCCTCACTAATTGATAAAGCTCCTCGGATGAGAAGCGAAACGTCTTGTTTGCTACAAATAAAGTCCAGTTGTTCTGTATTGAACGCCTTTTTTGATTTGATCCTATAATTAAGGTTGACTTTTAATGCTGCCATAGACTTAAGGCCCCCCCATAGCTCTGCGTTCAGCTGTACGCCGCTCTACACGCACATTCTGTGCGCGCGCGTTCACCCGCACAGCTCTGCGTTTGTTCTCACGTTAAGTCTCACGTTTTCGCTCCAAATTCTTGACGTTATTTGAGCAGCCACAGCGCAGAGCGTTCGCTGATTGGTCATTTGCTGACACGCCTACTGGATTGATTGACAGGTCGGGGGAGAAAAAAAAGGTGAGCCGGCAGCTTCAGCCGCAGCGGTGTTCTGTGTTTATATCTTATTAAAAAGTTCTAAAAAAAAAAACAGGGAGCGCTGGTCCTGCAGCCCACAGCCCACCAGGAAATCTGCAGAACCTCGCGCAGCCACGTTGGACACAAGTTTAATTCGCTCGTGACAAATTCATTCATTTCCTCATCATTTCAGTCATGGAGTCAGCGGAGGAGGATACGATCACTTGACTTTTGGCAAAAACACAAAAGAAAAGGCCAGATCAGGGATGAAGAAGAGGAATTTAATACATTTGTGTCACATACAAAACAGTCCGGCGCCAGGCAGTTTATTGTGAGACAACGCGTTTGCGTACGCGGTCGTAAAATTTGAGCTTGGCGCGTACATGATACGCTGGTGCCTCTGCGCACGGACGGAGTACGGACGGCGTAGAGCGGCGTATAGCCGAACGCAGAGCTATGAGGGGGCCTTTAGACTACTAAAGGACAAATTGACCTAATTTTCTTAAATGAATTTTTAAAATTGAATAGTTTTCATTTGATACTATTTCTATATTAACATATGATTCTTGGCCTGTCACTGTGTATCTGTTTCTATCAAACCCAGCCAGTCAAAGAGGATAGCCACTTGTCCTGAGCCTGGTTCTGCTAAAGCTTTCTTCCTCATGAGGGAGTTTTCCTTTCCACTGTTGTGTTCATGCTTGCTTAAGATGAGAGTTCTGCAATGGAGTTAAATTCAAAGCAGTCTTCTCCTCAGATAAATAACGTTAACTTATTATTTTGTACATATGAATGTTTCCGTTCAAAGCCCTGAGACAACTTATGTTGTGACTTGGCACTATATGAATAAACTGAATTTAAATTGAATTGTAGAGGCGTTATAAGAAAGAAAATCAGAGGAAGTGGATTGCAACATGGACAATTCCTGATGGATGGTTACAATTTTAGCATTAAAAAAGTCCATAAATTTGTTGCAATAATCATTGGTGTATATGTGTGATGGGAGAGTATCTGGAGGTCATAAGATGGTGTTAATAGTCAAAAACAATGTTCTGGTATTCCCATTACTTGTGCCAATTAAATTAGCATAGTAGGTTAATTAGCTATGCAGACAGAATCCTTAGTGTTTTATATGGTCTTCAAACAAATTTTTGTGAGTAATGAGTCCTGTTTTATTATAGAGACGTTCCAAATGGCGTCCTTTGGATTTAAGAAAATGGAGTTCTTGAGTGTACCAGGGAGCAGAGCAGGAGAAGTGAACAATACATGTCTTAACAGGGGCAAGTTCATCCAAAATACTTTGTAGACTGTTGTTGTAGTATGAAACCAGGTTATTAGGACAAGATAGATTATTGTAATTAAGGGAGACATCCAGTTTGTTAGAGAGTACAGAAGAATCAATGTTCTTGATGTTACGGAAAGAAATAGAACGAGATGACTGAGATCTAGAAATTTGTAGATTAGCATTTAAGGCAACCAGTTTATGATCAGTTTCATGCGACACAATGAGAGGGAAGGAGCTATACCAGAACAATAAACTAGCTCAAGAATGTAACCTTTGGAACGAGTGGCAAAGTCAATAAATTGTGCAAGCCCAAAGCTGTCCAGGGTTGATAGAAAATCCTCAGATAAAATATGTGTGAGTTTGTCCCTATGAACATTAAAATCACCCAATAGAATCATATTGGGAGATTTTCAGGTTCTTTATTGTCATTTGCATCACATGTGGTACATGAGGTGGAACAAAATTGTGTACACAGGTTTCCAGTTACGCCCAACAACAAGAAGACTATAAATTGTAAAAGAAACAGTAATAAGGATCTAGATGTAAACTATGAATACAATAAAAAAAAACAAGACGCCGAACAACAGCAGCACAAATGAGTCTGTGTGAGCAGATGAGTACAAATGAATACAGCAGCATGAAATAATCAGCAGCATGGATATTGTGACGTCACGAGTGTAGCAGTATGGCCTCACTGACTGGAGCTCTGCTTCAACTCGATCTTGTTTTGTTCCTGTTCCTGTTCTTGTTTTAACTTTATTTCCCACCTACACTGCACACCCACGCTATGGGTGTGACCATGACACACTTTTGGAGTTTTCTGTGTCGCTGCCTTACGACATTATGACATCCTGCCACTGTGGTTCATTCCTGGCCCCCCTCCAGCTTCGGGCTCAGGTTCTGGCCTGTCATGGTGGCCGTCTCCATGATCCTCCACCTACCTTTGTGGACCAAACTATGGATCTGATTGGTTCCATGGGGAATTCTCAGATTTTCTCTGTCTGCTAGACTGGTTCTGGAGGGCAGTCTGGGAGGGCAGCTGCTGCACTCCTTATTACCATCAAACTGCTAGCGGGACTTGCTAACAGCCTGCTAATGCTGATAACAAGACCACGCCATTAACAGAACAGAACCATGCTGATGAAAGACCCTCACTGCTAACCAAACCACACTGTACTATAGATGTATTTGTATTTCTTTTTCACTTTTGGCACCTTGTTTTTTGTATTTTTGCGGCATGCTTTGTTTTTTTGCGAGTGCCAGTAAATACCTGGAGTGACTATCAAATACTTAAAGAAATCTATACCACAAACACTGGACACTTATCAGTTGGCATATAGGGTGAATAGATGAAAAGAAGACACCATTGCTATCATGGTCCACAAACTTCTGGAACAAGTAAAACATTTGATTTGATTTGATGTTTATTCATTCATTTTAAAAGAACAATACAAGACAGTTTCATCAGATACAAGAATACAAGTAGGATAAAATGAAGGGAGCAGAAAGAAGATGAAATCTTATTATATCTGCCCCTTATTTCACAGTTTGTTCAACCAATGATAACCTTCAAACTACATCACAAAATGAATAATTCTACTTAATTTTTCTAACTGTAATATACAAACTACATCACAAAATGAATAGTTCTACTTAATTTTACTAACTGTAATACACAAACTACATCACAAAATGAATAATTCTACTTAATTTATCTAACTGTAATACACAAACTACATCACAAAATGAATAATTCTACTTAATTTTTCTAACTGTAATACACAAACTACATCATTCTAACTGTAATACACAAACTACATCAGAAAATGAATAATTCTATTTACACAAACACACTAAGTTACATCATATATAGTTTTTGAGCAAGTCCTTTTTGACCTTTTTCTTAAATGTATACATTGATTTTGCATTTTTAACATCACTCTCCAGAACATTCCACAATCGAACTCCCTGAATTGAGGTAGACCGTCCCTTTAAGCTGGTTCTGAATTGTGGTTTGATGAATATCTCTGTCCCTTTGAGATTGTAATAACTTTGTCTTTTTATAAAATGTCTTTGGATATTTAAAGGTAATGTGTTATTATGAGCCCTATACATAACTGATAAAATACTATATTCTACCAATTCCTGGAATTTCAATAAATTTAGCTGAAGAAACAAGGTGTTTGATGGGTGACTGAAATGTTTTCTGGTGATTACTCTTACAGCTCTCTTTTGTAAAATAAAAACAGGCTTTGTAATTGTTTTGCACGCTTTTCCCCAAACCTCAATACAATAGATTAAATGTGGAACAATGATTGTGTTATACAACATATACAGAGCTTTATCAATTAAAAAATCCCTGACTTTATACAGTACTGCAATTGATCTAGCTATTTTTGTTTTAATGGAATTTACATGATGTTTCCATGTCAGTTTGTCATCAATGATAACACCCAGAAACTTCACTTCACTCACTTTACAGATCACAACATCTTCAATTTCAAATGGATCGTCAACAATTCTCTTTTTGTTACTGAATATCATGTAATTAGTTTTATCTAAATTCAAAGATAATTTGTTTAATTTAAACCAAGTTTGTATTTTTATAAATTCTGTTTTCATCATATCCAAAATCTGTTTTATGTCTTTACCCGAACAGAAAAATGTGGTGTCATCGGCAAAAAGAACACATTTAAGAAGTCCTGACACATTTACCAAGTCATTCACATATAAAATAAATAACTTTGGTCCAAGCACAGAGCCCTGAGGAACTCCACAAGTGATATCACGGAGGTCAGATCTAACATCATTTATTTGCACAAACTGTTTCCTATCTTTCAAATAGCTAGATACCCACTGTAATGCTGGTCGGTCCTGTGTATGTCCTGTACAGTACATATTGCAGATCTGACAATAAACTTTTTATTTTTACATTCTGCCTTCTTGTGTCCTTTGTCCATTTAAAGTGTTCGGCCTGAGCCAGCCGTAACATATTTTGGGCGCCTCGTCCGGGATCTTGAATCCTTTTTGACTCCTTGTCTGGATCTTGGATCCTTCTTCTCCTTTTGCTCCTTGTCTGGATCTTGAATCCTTTTTGAGCCCTTGTCTGGATTTTTGAATCCCTTTTGAGTCCTTGTCTGGATTTTTGAGACATTGAGTTGTTTGTTCTGGTTTTGAGCAGACATTGAGTTTTTTTGTGCTTAAAATATTGAGAGTGTAGTGAAGTCTTTTGAAGCCAAGTGTTTTTGGACCGCAGTTAATATAATTGCTCCTTTTTTACATTTGGTGTGTTTTGACAGCTGTGTGCTGTAGTTTGCACTCTCTCTGGAGCTGACAGGACCAGCTCCTGGTTGCTGATTGAGCTGAAACACGCAGCTGTGTGTGTGTGTCGTTTTTGGATTGTGCTGCGTTCAAATGCAGCTGTGATTTTGCTGTTGTTTACAGTGAAAGTCATTAGAAGAGGGGTACAGCTTAAAAGCTGTTGTGTTCACATCATGGCATTCAATTTGAAGAGATTTATTGAACAGCCCACAGTGCAGGTCTTTGCTGACTGCACTATAGAACAAATGTTGAGTGTGGCAGAACACTTCAACATTGATATAAGAAGCCGCATTCATGAAAAACATTTTAAAGGTGAACTGTTGACTAAATTATTTATGCTTGACATTTTTCCTGAGGTAAATGATACAGAGCGTCTAAAGGAAAAGGAAAATGAAGCTGCTTTAAAAAGAAAACATGATGAACAAATAAGGAAAGAAAAAGAGCTTATTTTAGAGCAGTTCGAAATTAAAAAAAGAAACTTAATGATTAAACACCAAGCTCTCTTGAAAGAACAAGAGCTTGAGCAACAGAGACTTCAAGCTGCTCTGGATGAAATTAAGCGTCTTCAGGAACAAGAGGATTTGGAACGGCTGAGAAGGCTGACAATTCAACATGCCTGTCATCCGGTGGTTACTGCACCAGTGCTTTGCACTCAAGCAGCCCTAGCATGTCCTGACTTTGATGCATCATCTGTGTCTATGCGGGTGCCTCTCACACCTCAACAGAAGGGGGCGCCTCTAGAACATCAACCGGAGGAAGAAGAGGATGAGTTTGTTTTGAGTAATAGCTTCCTGATGGACTGTGAAGAAAAACAGATTCCAGTGGAGGAAGTGAAACTCTTGCTTCATCTTCAGGAAGAAGATGACGTCGATCTCAGTGACTGTTTTTTACAGTTGTTTGACACTGAACTACTCCCAGTTCAGTCAAGTGAGGACCTGAAGATCTCAGAGGAGGTGAAGTCACACGCAACAAAACCTCCTGCTCTTTCTTTTCCCGTTCCAGCCACCGTGAAGAATGAGAGAGTATTGATGGACTATGTGAGACCATTGATTAGAACTGCAGCAGAACATGCTTTATTTTTGCTTGTGAGAGATGACAAGCTAGAGCCTTGTATTGGAAGTATTGTGCATGATTCTGCATCTAACACACTTTTCTGTATTTACAGAGTAGCTGAAATCAAAGCTGCTAAAACTGACAAAAAGGTGTTGTTACAGCCGACCAGAGAGAGCTGTCCAGTACTGACCAGTACTGAAGTGGAGGAGAACAGCTGCCCTCTGTCTACAAATGAGAGACAACGCTCTTGTTTTCTGATTAACCTCATCAAACATGGTGTTGGTGTTTGGCGGGTTGATAAGCAAAAGCTTTTTAGGATACAACCAGACCCAAGACGTCGTTTTGGTTTTAGAACCTTTTGAGTACCCTGCCCCAACTTGCCTTTTTTGTATGGTGTTATGTAGCCGGTGTCCTCACAAGACTACATTTTTCCCCCATACAAAAACACTGGTGGTGGAGGTGTTACATATCCTGAGGAAGCTGCCAATGTTGACACCTATAGTTTTTAGGCATGTTGACTGCAGTCATGCTTTTGTGTGGTTAATTAGTCTGATTGTGATCAGGCTTGTGTGTGTTCAGCCAGGAACACCTGAGAGCCACGCCTATATATACTTCAAGTTGACTGTGCTTGAATGCGGAGTGTTGTGAGCTCAGAGTTTGGTTGCTTTGTTGCTGAGCTGTTTGAGTACTGTTTGGGTACTGTTTGAGTACTGTTTGGGTACTGTGGGGTGTTCTCCGCCCGCCCCTGCCTGTCTTGAAGTCTGATCTTCTGTTTAGAAGGTTCTTGGTGAGTAACTACTAGCTCATGTTTGGTCTTGACTGCTAGATGCACTTAAAGAGTGGCTACTAGCTCATGTTTGGTCTTGACTGCTAGTTGCATTTGTGTCAGCTCATTTGCTTGTGGAGTTTGACTGTGCTTGATGCACTTAGGAATGTTTGCTCATCTTTTGACTTTTGTTGTGCTTAGTGCACTGGGTAGCTGAAGGCTGCATTGATGACATTAGGATCCTGCTAATGATAATTGATATCAGGGATGCTGACCTGTGTGGTTAGTTTAAGCTGGTTTAACCAGGAACATTATTGAGCTTGGAGCTGTTTGGAGCTTGTTTGGAGCTGTTTGGAGCTTGGAGCTGTTTGGAGTTTTTGTTGGTTTGCCTAATGACAGAGTGAGATCGGTAGTCCAGTTATATCGTTTTTCTTTTACCCCTAGGGTCCCCTTTTGGTCAGGTAGTCCGTCTCCAGATAGGCTGCGACGGCCCTGTTTTTATGGGTTGGGCCGACGCTGGGGACGTTATATTCTTTTTGGCTGACTCACTCTTGTCCACCAATTATTTGTACTTTTGTCTGTCTATTTTTGCTCCCTTTTTGTTGCCCTGTGCCAGAAGACGGTGCACTCCGCACCTGGAGGGAGGAGTCGGGCAGTTTTCAATAAAGCTTTTTATTTTTACATTCTGCCTTCTTGTGTCCTTTGTCCATTTAATGTGTTCGGCCTGAGCCAGCCGTAACAGAGTCATCCTCCTCCAACTCCCTCTGTCCTCCAACAACCTCCATCTCCTATTTGTCTTTTTCCTGGCAGCTGCATTTCTAACATCCTTCAACCAATATACCCACTGTCCCTCCTCTGGACATGTCCAAACCATCTCAGTCTGGCCTCTCTAACTTTATCTCCCAGTTGTTCAACATGTGCTGTACCTCTGATGATCTCATTCCTGATCTTCTCCATCCTTGTCACTCCTAAGGAGAACCTCAGCATCTTCATCTCTGCCACTTCCAGTTCTTTCTCCTGTCTTTTTGTGTGTTTTATTTCCATTTACCCTTTATTTATACAGGTAGTCTCAATGAGCCACGAGAACTCATTTTCAAGAGAGACCTGTTTTAGGGAGCAGATGGTGAGGGTTAAGGGCCCAGAGTGGGGCGAATGAGGGTGGAGGCAGGTGTGGGTGTTTCACCTTTTCCACCCACATTTTGATGTTGTCGGTGCCGGGGCTTGAACCGTCGATCTTCCGATTGCAGGCCCACCGTCTCTAACCTCTGCACCACCAGTCCCCAAGGTTAGGTTTATTTGTCATATGCAAAATCAACACAAGGTCAACAATGCAATGAAATGCTGAGGATGAGAAGAATCGTCTCGACTTGCCAAATAAAAATAAAATAGAAATACCAAAGCATGCAGCAAAAACACTAAACATACTAAAAATATTACTAAAATATTGGGAAAAAAAACAAACATGGGAAATCCATCTACAGTGTGGTTCAGTTAGCAGTGAGGTTCATTCAACATCTTGGTTCTGTTCTGTTAGCGCCGCGGCGTGGTCCTGTTAGCAGGTCTGGTCAGCAGCTTGATGGTAATAAGGTCTTGTTGTCCAGGTCTCATTCTCCTGACCATACAACATAGCTGGTCTCACCACTGTCTTGTAAACTTTTCCTTTGACCTTTGCTGACACCTTTTTGTCACAAATCACTCCTGAAACTTTTCTCCATCCTGCCTGGACTCTCTTGTGTCTTTACCACACTCCCCATTTTCCTGGACAGTGGACCCCGAGTGCTTGAAGTCCTGCACCTTTGTGACCTCTGCTCCTTGTAGCCTCACTGTTCCATTTGATAAAGTTTTTTCTATATTGACCAAACTATTGTCAGTAAATGTGGTAAAGATTTTTTTTGTCTACAAATATATCCATTATAAAGATGGTAATGTATTTTATTTTTATCAACCTGTGTGCATGAAAAAAAAAAGGACACGGATGGTATGTAGAAAGGAAAAAAAAAAAAGAAAAAAAAAATGTGAAAAGTAAAGTTTTGACATTGACTGATATACTGTACTTATAGTTTAGTACTACAGTAAATATGTAAATATGACTTATCTGTTTATTTCTTTACTGGGCAATGCAGTGAATACATTTGGTTAATTATATAATATATAAGGGTTTTTGAATAAATAGAAGCTTAAAGTGATGCATAGGGTATAAGTTAGTTAACTGAATAGGCTCTAAACATGAGTGAACAGTGGTTAGAATTATAAATTATTATTATTTTATTTCAATTATTATTTTTTTAATTTTTTTTTATTTATTTATTTATTTATTTTTTTATTTTATTTATTTATTTTATTTTATTTATTTATTTGTTTTTTGTTTAACAAACGCTACATGAGCAAATGACTAATTCAAGCTTTAAAAATATGGAAAATTTCAAAGTTAAAA
>JBBPBX010073422.1:0-17828 GCA_038048925.1 Garcialebias charrua | reverse complement strand
ATTTCAATCTGGTTTCCGGCCGCTCCACAGTACTGAAACAGCACTCATTAAAATCACCAATGACCTTCTCCTTGCTGCCGACTCTGGTTTATTATCCATACTCCTTCTGCTTGATCTGACTGCAGCCTTTGACACCATTTCACACAACATTCTTCTGGACAGACTTTCCTCTCTTGGCATTATAAATACACCTCTCAACTGGTTCCATTCATACCTTTCTGGCCGCACTCAAGTTTGTTCAGTTAAAATCATCCACGCCTCATCCTGTTTCCGTTACCTCAGGTGTTCCACAGGGCTCAGTCCTGGGACCCTTGTTGTTTATCATTTACCTTCTCCCTCTTGGTTTCATTTTTCGCAAACATCATATTCAGTTTCACTGCTACGCAGATGACACCCAACTTTATCTCTCAACCAAACCTAATTCTGCACTTCCACCTTCGTCCCTCACTGATCGTCTGCTTGAAATAAAACACGGGTTCACTTTAAATTTTCTTAAACTAAATTGCAATAAAACAGAACTTCTTTTAATTGGAACCAAATCAATACTAAACAAACTTCATAGCTTCTCCATTCCGGTTGATAACTCTTCCATCTTTCCCTCCCATCAGGTTAAGAGTCTGGGTGTCATCCTTGATAGCACCCTCTCCTTCTCCTCCCATGTCAATAATATCACTCGGTCAGCCTACTTTCATCTTCGAAATATTAATCGTCTCCGTCCTTCCCTCACTCCTCACTCCACTGCTGTTCTGGTTCACAGTCTAGTCACCTCTCGTTTAGATTATTGTAATTCTCTTCTTTTTGGCCTATCAGAAAACCCTTCATAAATTACAACTGGTCCAAAATTCAGCTGCCCGTATCATTACACGGACCCCCTCAATCCATCACATCACACCTGTTTTACAACAGCTTCATTGGCTTCCCATCCCATATCACATCAATTACAAAATACTCCTCCTTACATTCAAAGCTGTCCACAACCTTGCTCCTCCATACCTTTCAGACATTATTCACATTGCTACACCTGCTCGTACCCTCAGATCCTCTTCTTCCATCCAGCTCATTGTTCCCATTGCCCGTCTTGTTACTATGGGGAGCAGAGCATTCAGCTGCTCTGCTCCCCAGCTCTGGAACTCACTCCCACCTGATATTCGCAACACAGACTCATTGCCACATTTCAAAGTCAAACTCAAAACTCACCTGTTTAAAGTAGCCTATGCACTATGATAACAACTGCATTGTCTTATTTTTATTTTTATTCATTTTACTTGTTTTTACTGTGTTTATAATTTTGTGTCTGGTTTATTTTAAAAAAAAATGTATGATTGACAATGTAAGGTGACCTTGAGTGCCAAGAAAGGCACCTACAAATAAAATGTATTATTATTATTATTATTATTAATGTTTCTATTTTAAGTCAACCTACTATCTTCACCACCAAGAATAAAAACTAAAGAGTTTCTTACGTCCAAAGTTTTAAGTGAACATTCAAATCTGTACCTTATCGAGCGCAGCTTGAACAATGGTCTCGCTCTCGGCATCGAGTGCAGATGTGGCTTCGTCCAACAAAAGGATTTTAGGGTTGCGGACTAAAGCTCGGGCAATCGCGATCCTCTGCTTCTGTCCTCCGCTCATCTGAGTTCCTCGGTCACCAACTAGTGTTTCAAACTTCTGCTCAACAAGAGTCAGAGAGAGTTAGAGAGTCTTTATTGTCATTTGGCACATGTGATGAAACGAGATTATGTACACAGGGTCCCAGTTACATCCAACAACAAAATGTAAGAGAAAAACGGTAATAACATCTAGGATACAGGCCTCCGTTAGCAAAATATGGATATGATATTCATAAGCATAGATATGGTGGCAACAAATGCTACCGTACATCTGGAAGGTTCATAATGAAGTCATAAGCGTTTGCTTCCTTGGTTGCTTGTTCAATCTCAGCCTGCGTGATGTTAGGCCGGCCGTATCTGATGTTCTCGGCGATGGTGGTGGCGAAGAGGATCGGCTCCTGGCTCACGACTCCGATCATTTCTCTCAGGTAGCGGACGTTAAGACTGCGGATGTCGTGGCCATCGATACACACCTACCAGCAGATGCAACTCGGTTAATCTTCACTGCCTGTGCTTTTGCTTACCGTGACAGAATTTACCACAATTTGGTTGTTTTTGGTCATTTTTAATAGTTGATTATATAAATGAGTCAAACTGTTATTTTTATTTTTTATTATTCATACAATTTTATAAGTACTGAATGAAGTAAAAACATCTCTTACTGATCCTTTTTGGGGGTCGTAGAATCTTTGCAGCAGCTGGACCGTGGTGCTTTTACCACAACCACTGCTGCCAACTAACGCCATGGTCTGTCCACTCGCCACACTTAAACTCATGCCATCTAATATCTACAAATGATAAGGATTTTAGTGACAAAACAAATAAAAGTACCTTTGTCGTCGTAAGAACTTTTGCTTCAGAGAGTTTGGTTGGGATTGTACTTTGACGTCAGGCCTCGAGGGGTAGGTGAAGTGGATGTTTTGGAACGCTATGTTCCCTTGGATGGAGTCGGGTTTGAAGCCGGACTCTGAATAGCTGTCGATGCTCGGGTTCTGCGGAGAAAACAAGTCCGTTCTGGTTTGTAGTTAGGCCAAAATGAGATCAAGCATGCAATTCTTATTTTTTTTTAAAACCTACAGACAATGGGAGGAAAGCTGCTCGCTTTTAGGGTGAGTGAGTTTAATGGGACTGATGTTTATTTCTAGAGTTCTTTGTGTTTCAATGGCTTCTCTTGATGCTCAAACTACACACACACAAATACACACTTTGTTGTCCATATTGCCTTGTAGCTCAAAAGGGTTGGGCAATGGAAAAGTGTTTAACTGAGGACTAAACAGTAACACTTATCTGTAAAGCACCTTTGTGCTCAAGAAACGAGACAAGATGTACAGTACTACAGAAGATGGTATAATAAATACAAAATGTGTGTTTTTAGAGTTATCCACATAGAAACATCTGTCCTGCACCAGATCTTACACCGCCACACGTTTGCTGAAGGCTGTGTTCATGTGCAATCTGATGTACTATTGAGCTGTAGTTTGTCAAGTGCAGTTTCTAAAAACTTGAGTGTGTCGTCATAGTGAGAATCTAATATGGGAACTTTACACTAAACCAGCTTTTCTAAAGGGGCCAAAGGCAAGAGGTTTGAACCTCCTTCTGCTACATCTATATAAAAATCAATCCAACCTTCACACCCATTATAATGTCATTGTAATAAAGACATTGCAGGCGTTCTAATTATCTTCTCAGAAACTAGTTGGATTCCTTCATTAAGAGGATTTGGACTAAATCCCGGATAATGCTGTGCAGCCTTGGTCAAAATTACCTGCAGTTTTCTTTTAAAATAATAAATACAATTCAAGCAGCAGGAGCTCCAATTAGAGAAAATTCTGTACGTTAGATTATAGTTGCTGACTACATAACAGTGCCAAACTACAGCAGAGCACAATCAGTAATACAGACAGACCACTGTCCAGAGAAAGGAAGGTGGTTTGAGTTGTATCTACTGCATCTCTTACATGATCAATGATGTTGTACACTTTATGCGCAGCTCCGCGGGCGCTGGCAAACGTCTGGATGTTTGGAGAAGTCTGCCCCATTGCAAACACGCCAATGACCACAACAAAGAACACCTTCAAGCAAAAATATCATCATTAGCTTCATCAAAAGGTGTTTCAACTTTAAAAAAGCCAGAATTTAGACCTAAGCGCATACTTACAGTGATTACTGTTCCGATAGTGTACTCTTCTTTCAGGATGAGAGTACTGCCGTACCAGAAGGCCAAAGCGTAGGAGAAGTAGATCATCATATATGCAAAGCCCATGGATATGTTAGCAGAGATCGCCTTTTTTACGCCCATGTTTTTAGCATCTTCCAAGTTCTTGTGATATCTATTGTGCAACACAAACCCAACCAAGCGTGGAAATAATCACAGGCATGTACAACTGAAATTAGATCGCAATGGAATCAAATCCTTAACAAACAAGAGGGATCACATTTGCACAAAATGGGTTTTATTTAGTTATATTTTCTTCCTCCTGACATCCATCTGCACTGCAGAGAGGTTTAACTTTCTTAAGACGAAAAAAACAAAACAATTCTACTCAAATGTCTAAACCAGACGGTTTGGGAAGCAGACCAAAGCAAATTCACAGTAATGGCTGTGTCATATACGCACCTGTCGATTTCCTTCTTTTGGCCACTGAAGGCGAACACTGTCCTGATAGCAGACAACACTTCCTCTGCCACGGCACCGGCCTTGGCATACGCACTCTGCTCCTTACTAGTGAAGGTCGCCAGCACCTGTTCAAATGAGAAGATGGACAAAACAAGAACTAAGGACACCTGCAGAATACTTGCAACCTTCTCGCATGCACAGCAACTACATCCTCACTTCATCTGGATTACAATACGGTCATTATGAGAAAATCCATTTGGACAGGCTCGGAGCTTGATGACCGAAGAACATTTGTTTCAGGTCAATCCCATAATGAGTTTCTGAGTAAAATTCTATCAGTTTGTCTGGTAAAGATGAAAAAAATACTTTCTCAAAAAATGTACTGCTGAAGTCAGTGATATCTGTAACCTGGGCTACCAATTCTTCATCCATCCAGTAATGGTCAGTCAGGTCATCTGGACAGTTTCTTGTTTGTGGAAAGACGTTTCGCCCTCTATCCAGAGGGCTTCATCAGAGAAAGCCCATAAACAGTTTTCCCCACTAAGCAGTACACTCCTTTAATGGACCAACCAGTTTGCAGGTGATAAGATGGTTTCTGGGGGCTGTCTGTCCCCCGTCGACTCCTCCCAGGCAGGCAGCCACAGCGGTTCAAGACATCAAAGTTCATGCTCAATCATCCAGATACAAAATCCAATAATGGTCAGTCAGGTCGACTGGACAGTTTTGTTTTTGTGGAAAGACGTTTCACCCTCTATCCAGTGGGCTTCATCAGAGGAGTCCAAAGTAAACTGTTTTCCCCACTAAGCAACTTCATCCGTCCATCCAAGCTTATCTTAACTTATCTTTTTCTTGACCCGCTTCTTACTTTTTGGGTCACAGGGTCACTGGTGCCATGTCCAGTCACTACATCAAATATTTTCACTATGCCAATTAGGAAAAAAGGAAAAAGTAAAAACCAAGTCAGAAATTAGTCGGAATGACATTTAGAAATATTGCCATCAACATTTAAAGTGTAAAACCTAGGGTGGCATTCTATGATAGTCATTTTTACTGTAAGTTTAATCAAAACTCCATTCATAAAAACATTTTTACAATTAGCATGAACCGAGCATGAACTTTCTTGATTTTTACAATTACTGTACTTACAATTTTTACTTTGTTGATTTTTACAATTTCTTTTTAGTTTTCTTCAGTTAAAAATGTCAACCAGGTTTCATTTCATAAGATGCCGCAATGCCGTGGTCACGTAATTGCCTGTGTGCACGTACACGTTTGTTTATTAGCAAAATATCTCATGAACCACAGGATGGATTTTATTTAAACTAAGAGAGTAATCATCTGATCAACATCTTATAGTGATAAACATTTGAAGCCAGCCTGCAGATGCCTGCCACAGCAAACACATGTTGGCAACTCAATTTTAAAGATATTGAGCTAAAATTGGGTATGGTAGTAGCTGAGTGTGATACCCAAAACCTACACTGAAAACCAAGTGATTGCGCTAGACCAGGGGTCTGCAACCTGTGGCTCATGGGCCACATGGGCCACATGCAGCTCTTTGGTCCTTGGTCTGCGGCTCCTTGAAGCTTTGACCAAACATAATGCAAAATGTAAAGTCATTGGTTTTTATACCCGCAGTAAAGAGAAATGGCAAGTTTTAGCAGTTTTTCTGCAAATTTTTTAATGAAATTAGAGAAAATAATGATGATTAGCTTTAGCTACATCATTTACCCAACATCCGGCCTTAAAGTGGGATCATTCTCTCAAATCCACCAGAAATTCTTTGGAATAACTTTAGGATAAGTTACCAAGAAGAAATATGGTGATTACACTAGGCAGGAGCTTTTGTGTCAAGGTTGGTAATGATGTCTCTGCCTCATTGCCTCTTTCTTGCGGGGTCCCACAGGGTTCAATTCTTGGACCCCTTCTGTTCTCACTCTATTTGCTCCCACTGGGGGGCCATCCTGGGGAAACGTGGTCTTTCATTCCATTTTTATGATGATGACTGTCAGATCTACCTGCCTGCCAGCAAGTGCTCGCTCCATTCACCCTCTGTTAAAATGGCTGGATGACATTAAGGTCTGGATGGCTTCAAATTTTTTAAGTTTCAACAATGCGAAGTCTGAAGTAATTGTCTTTAGCCTTAGCTCAACTGCCGCCTCTGAGCCAGTCAACCTGGACTCTCTTCAGCCATATCTTAAGCAGTCTGGTAAAAATCTCGGGATGGTTTTAGACTCTGATTTCAAGTTTGACAAACAAATCAATTCTGTTCTGCAAAAAAGCTTCTTCCAACTAAGACAGGTAGCTAAGCTCAAGCCAGTGTTGTCCAGACCTGACCTTGAGAAGCTGGTCCATGCCTTTATCACGACCCATTTGGACTATTGTAATGCACTATATGCTGGGGTCAGCCAGGCCTCCATCTCACGTCTCCAACTCGTCCAGAATGCCGCTGCTCGACTCTTAACCGGAACTCGCAGGTCTGAACACATTCCAACAGTTCTGTCCTCCCTTCACTGGCTCCGTGTGGTCTAAAATAGTCTTTAAGATTATTCTGTTGACCTTCAAATGCATAAATGGCCTTGCACCCCTTTATTTCTCTGAGCTACTGGAACCATACGCTCCCTCCCGGGCCCTGAGATCATCAGATCAGCTGCTTTTGGCTGTTCCTAAAACAAGACTGAAGCTCAAAGGAGATCTGGGTTTTTCAGCATGGGCCCCAAACTCTGGAACAACCTGCTCCCCAACATCAGACAGGCCACCTCCCTTCACATGTTCAAATCCCTGCTAAAAAAACACATCTGCTCTCGCAGACATTTCACACAGTGTGAGTTGATTTAGTGTTTTGGTTTTTTTGTTCTGTGCTCTACATTTTAAACGCTTTTTCCAATTCTTCAGTATTATCATTAGTGTTTCGTACTTTCCCATTAATTTTACTCCCGTTGTTGTTGTTGTTGTTAAGCACTTTGATAACAGTTTTTTTTAAATGTGCTCTACAAATAAAGTTGACTTGACTATAGATAGATAGACCTAATTAGACCTTATTAAAGTTAAAGTAAATACAAAAGTTTTCTTTTTTTAATTAAAAATGTCACATTGACATATCCAACAAATTTGCATATATTTAGACAAATGAAAATAATATTTAAATGTACGCTTTGTTATTTTAAAGTGGGATACAATTTTTTTTTCTCCTAAAAATAAAAAGGAAGAATCAAAAGCCTTCAGAGTTCAGGGTAAAAATTTATTTAGTAAAATTGGTATGAATTCCTTAGCCCTAAAATGTAAAAATATGAATAAATGTTAAAGTTCATTTTATAATTTTTGTTTTATAAAAGTCACCCCCAATTACTGAAAAACAAAACAGACAAAACCTTCATACAAATTTTAAGCGGCCCATGAGCCACCAGTTGATAATCACTGTTGTAGCAGGTTTTGCGGCTCTTGACACATATTGTTTTGTAAGTGAAGGGTAGAAATGGCTCTTTTGATCTAAAAGGTTGCAGACCCCTGCGCTAGACCTTTGTTTAAAACTGTGGCCTGCAAGGCGGTGTGCGATATGCCCCATCAGTGAATGTTTACGTCTATTCAAGCTGCCAGCTAGCTTTTAAATGGGACGGTCAACAATGGAAGTTCATAAAAAGGGGACTGTAGCTGACGCTAAACCTTCAATGACATCCTTCTCCATCTCCCCCCACCCCCAACTGATGTGTTTCCTCCATTAGAAATATAGGAGAACCCCTCATGGGTTCACGTAGTAAAAGATCCATGAAAAAAGCATCTAATTTACCTTACTGAAAAGTGCAGCTGAGATTCCCAGGGCAGGACTCACAGACAGGATGACGAGAGTGAGTTTCCAGCCTTGGGTGAAGCCGATGACAAATGCTGCAATGAAGGAGCTGAAACTTTGGATCAACATCCCCACCTTGTCACCAATGCCCTCTTGGATCTTGTAGACGTCGCTGCAAATGCAAACGCAAAACCACTATAATCCACCAGGGATCTTCAAAGCACCATTTGTGCCAACTCTAATGTCCCAACATGTATTCTAATAAGCTTTTAAATTAAAACTAGGGATGCACCGATCCAAATTTCTCACTTCCGATCCGATACCGATACTTGTTAACTCAGTATCGACCGATACAGATACTTTCCCGATCCGATACTGTTCAGGTATTTGACTCTGTATAATGAAACTTTTGCACCCAAACTATTCATTTTAACATTGTGTGAGATAAACCCAATGAAGACACTCTTAAGCCTTACAATAGGGAACCCCCTTATTGTAAGGCTTAAGAGTGTCTTCATTGGGTTTATCTCACACAATGTTAAAAAGGGCAGTCACAGATTGTGATTGAACACAAGTGCTCTTTGAAGCTGGATCGGAAAAGTATCGGCAGGTTTGATCCGATACCCGATACTTAAATAATGCTGGTATCGGATACCGATACCGATACTGTACTGGATCGGATCGGCCCCATCCCTAATTAAAACTAATAAAATAGAGCAGAACTTGTTTGCTACCCACTCTGTGAGACGAGTGTTGAGCTCTCCGGTCTCGGTGACATCGAACCAGCCAATGTCTTGCTGCATGATTCTGTGGAAGAACAAGACGCGGATGCGCTTCACCTGCCGTCCCGCTGCCAGCGTCCAGAGGGACACCTGCATGTACGCCGCAACCAGCACGACGGCGCCCATTATAGAGTAATAGATGGAAAAACTGCAAAAGAAAAATAATAACTTAATACGTTTTCTCAATAAATACAGCTGCTGCTATGCTGAGCGTGTAAACTCTCACGTAGTCATTTCCTTTTCTAAAGTGCTGGTCATGTTTGCAAATGTAAAATCTGAAAAACACAAAAGTTGAAATTACTGTATTGCCATTTATTTTGGTCATTTTCACTTTTGCTCAGACATATAGAAATCAGAAAACTCACTGCCGGTCATGTTGATGCTGGTCGCAGCGCTATTTATAAGACTGTCTGTCATCTCGCCAAAGACGATGCACATGAGAGGAAGCACCGCGCCGTTGGCCACTGCCATCACAGTCCCCACAATCATCATCAAAACGTCACGTTTGTCTGCAAACCTGAACTGAAGTCAGAAAAGTTTGTGTACAACGAGAACACGGACTGCAAGAGGCTGTTGTCTCCTGACAGCGGGGAGTTCAGCCGAAACAACAGGAGGATGTGCTGCACCCCCCTCTGATCTCCCCACTTCCCTTCACACTGTACACACACACACACACACATTGTTCTGATTGTAAGAACACACTTTACTGTCTTTCAACATTAACATAACTCTTTTCACCCCCAGCTTACCACGTCGAGGGGACCGACCATGGGCTCCTTCTTCTCTTTTTCCTTCTTTTTCTTCTTCTTCTTTTCCATTTTGTCATCAACCGTCTCATTCCCACTAGAAATGTTTGGGTATAAAACATGACGTTGCATTTATTCAACCTTTATGTATACATATTAATCTCATTGAGTCACAAGCTCATTTCCAAGAGAGAGCTGTTTTAAACAAAGAACACAGATAAGGTACACAGATAAGGTACACATAACATTAAACAGCATAAACCATAAACATATACCATACATAAACCGGTTTGTGGCATTCATTTTTGTGAAAGGTCACTTTATGAAAAGTTGCTTGACATCTGAAAAAATAAAAATAAAGGTTCTCCGCAGTGGCAGTTCTTGTATAAAAAAAGGGAAATACTCCAATTGCAAACGTCTTAACAGTACTGAGCTGGATCCATCTAAGAAGCAACGGGAAACTCGTATTTATGAAAAGACGGCAAATAATTTTTGATAAGCTTGTGACTAAGAACAACTGCATTGTAAAAATCTACAAAAGAGTTTATATCTGTACCTGGATGGGAAAATCCCATTGAGCAACCACAACTGAGATATCAGATATGTTGACTTTGGTTGGAAATATATATATTTTTTAAAATGTGGGTATCTGAAATGGTTATTTTAACTAAGAAGAATTGTGAATCTGTCTGAAAACTTAATGTAAATGTTGGAATTGTTGTTTAAACTTTGAGCATCTTTAGACACCAGCATTTGTTTAAAAACACACCTCCAACTCTTTTTTTAGAAATCAGTTCATATTTTCCTTGTCACAAAAACAGTACCAGCCCAAACTAAGATTTAATCAACAAATTCAGAAATATTTGCATAAACAAAAAATTTAAGGCAACCACAATTCCTGTTAACAAAAATGAGTTGAAAATAAATTTTACATTTTACAGCAAGATTGGACAATTATTTCATCCCACCTCATGAGATGCAAATGACAATAAAGAAAACCTTGACCTATCATAAAATTATTTTGTCAAGAACATTTCAGATATCCAGAATGCAATTTTCCAATTCACAATCAACATTTTAGAGATACCAAACATCACTCTTCCGGACAAACAACAGCACATTTTAAATTTATTTATAGAGATCCACAGGCACTACTCAGAATCAACAAGGTATCTACCGTAATAAATTTGTAGAGAAGTTCATATATTACATACTTTCCATCCAATCGTTACTATAGAGTTTAATTGTAGAAACATTTTGGACAGAAGACATCAAAAAGCTTATTTCCCTTCCAGGACTGTTAAAATTAATGGTTGGAAACCTTAAACTGCATGCGTCCTAAAAACTGCGGCTTACTGTATGAAACTACGACACACAAGATCATTTTCACCTTTAGAGAAACATGAGATTATCAATAAAAATACTCAGAATGAGAAATCTATTTAAAACATCTACTCATAAGTGACATTTTTTCTAGTGTTTAGAACATGACATTAGATCAGGGCTATTCAACTAAACTGCTCATAGGGCCACAGTGACAGCCACGAGCTCAAGGGTCGAACATCCAACAGTTATCGTCAAAGTAAGTTTGTTTCAATAAATAAGTTTGTTTCAATAAATAAGTTTGTTTCAATAAATAAGTTTGTTTCATTAAATACGTTTGTTTCAAAATACGTTTGTTTTATGGTTTAAAATCTAGTTTTATTTAAAAATGAACCCACTGGTGGGTCGAACTGAGTTCATCCGTGGGCCTGATTTGGCCCCTGGGCCACCAGTTGAATAGCCCCCCTGTATTAAACGTTAGATACATTAATTTGCTGATTTAATTTATTTATTGTTCATTTATTGTGGATTTACAAAGCGTATGGGCATTTTTGACCTACTGAATGAGCAAAACTTGACTGAATGAATTAAAAGTGTCTACAGGATTTGACACAGCTTTTATCTCCATTCTGAGATGGCCTCATCTAAATGAACTGGGGGAAATTAAACAAATACTTTTCAATTAATTGATTTTGTGAGGCAAAAACAAGTAAATAAATAAAAAGTGTCCCTAACCTGCTCTGTCCTAAATTTAGAGAACAAGTTAACCAAAAGCTTGAAGAAGACTTTACCTTAAATTCCCATTCTGGTGTTTGACGGACATCATGTCGTTGTTCTTGTCCATGTCTGTGTCCTGTCCTGCCGCAGGGACAGTCAGAGTTTATGTCACAAAAAGCGCAAACAGCCGTGATCGACCCAAACAGAGTTCAAACTAAAACTAGAACACTGTCGAGCACAATTCTTGTGATTTAAGATGAATGAAATGATGAAACCTGCGGAGCCGCGTCCTCCTGCCGCCCCTCTCTCGGTCCCTCTGAGGATTATTAGATGAGCTGCACCTCCTCTCTCCTCCTCTTCCTCCCGTGCAGCCCTCCTCCTCACTAGTTCCGTTTTCCATCAGGACAAGCCTCAGCTGGAAATGACGCAGCAGATCGGCTTTAAATTAATGTATTTGTCAGGGTTTTTGCCTCTTTCAGCTGTTTGACCAGCAGGCTTCATGGGAAATAATCGATCATTTCTGGGGCTCAAGCTGCATATGGTGCCTTTTTTTATTTTTATAAACCACCCTAAAATATTTAATGTTTGTATTTTCCCCCCAATAAGATCAAAACATATATAGGAAGACAAGAGCTCTGCATGTTGTCCAATAATACATTTATCTCTTTCCACTGTTCAGATTATGCAACTTTTTAATTTTGTCCCATAAAACTGTCAAACAAGCACATCAAGGATCTCAAAAGCAAGGAAGGGTTGTAGAAAGACATTAGATCTAACTTGGTTCATAAATTAATAATCAGTTCATGGGAGGAGAGGTCAGGTTAAAAACAAACTGTATAAGAACTGCAAACAGGTCTTGAGTTATATGTGGAGAAAAAAATTACATTTGTAATGGTCTTACATTTACAAGTGATGGGGGTGTTCTGGCAATAAAGCAACTTGTGAACCAGGGATGTTCAATCCTGGTCATCAAGGGTATATTTTCAAGGTTTCCCTGTTTCAACACATTATTCAATCATTACATCACCTCTTTATCTTCTGCAGAAGTTTTTTTTTAATCACCCATTTATTGAAATCAGGTATTTTGGAGCAGATGGAACCTCTGAAATGTGCTAGCGGCTCTCAAGGACCAAGGACACCCAACTGTTGTAAACGTTCAAGAATCACGGATCCTCAGAGGAAAAGAGCAGAGGGAAGAGCGATTAGCCACAGGTGTGCTGATTACTAATGAAAGATAGGAGTGGAATTCAAAGCTGAGCCAAATGAGGACATCTATAAGCCATAACCAAAACTCTAAGAGCTAAGAAAACCAAAACAAGGATTAAAACACAAAAACCAACACAGAAGTTTGAGACATAAAGAGAACCACAGGGGTTGTGTCTAAATGAAAGAGTTCAGACTACATCAGGGATTCTTGAAGCGTTTAAATCAAATGTGTCAAACTCAAGGCCCGGGGCCCAAATGTGGCCCTTTGTTGACATCTTATCTGGCCCCCGAGACAATATGAAATGTAAAATACTTCTGTCTGTTGAATTTTTCAGTAATCTTTGATTATGATGTCGAAAGCACAACAGAGAACATCAAATGAGACCAATCTTTTTTTTATTCATTTACCCTTTATTTATAGTCTCATTGAGCCATGAGAACTCATTTTCAAGAGAGACCTGTTTAGGGAGCAGATGGTGGGTGTTGAGGGCCTTGCTCAAGGGCCCAGGGTGGGGTGAATGAGGGTGGAGGCAGGTGTTTCACCTTTTTCCACCCACATTTTTTGACGTTGTCGGTACCGGGGCTTGAACCGGCGATCTTCCGATCACAGGCCCACCATCTCTAACCTCTGCGCCACCACTCCCCCAAAATCAAACTCTTGTTGCAGAAACTGTGACCAAGAAAAGACGCTGGGTATCGGATTTGAGTTCATGTAGATTAACATGGCCCTTCGTTTGAAAAGGGTTTTAATTTTGGTCCCCTTTTGTAAGTGAGTTTGACACGTCTGCTCTAAATCAACATATAGATGATTCTTTGTCTTTTAATTCCCACATTCAACAGCTGGTGAAGAAACTACGATTAGATTTTATTTCAGGATCAGTACTTGTCTATGTTTTGAGGCTAGAAAGTGACTGGTTGATGCTACTTTTATGTCTGTACTGGAATGTGGTGATATTTTGGTAAATGGAGCTTACTTATACAGTATAGCGCTTTCCAGCCCCCTTTGAGGGGCCCCAAAGCGCTTCACAGTACCAACCATCCACCCATTCATACACACATTCATACACCGGTAGCGGTAGACTGTCTTGCAAGGCGCTGCCTGTCCTACCAGGAGCAACTCAGGGTTAAGTGTCTTGAGCAACTTGTACATAAATGCTCCTCTTAAATGTCTTTATTCGCTGGATACGGTTTATCATGGAGTTTTAAGATTTATAACTGGTTTAAAAGGTTTTACACATCATTGCACTTTATACAAGCGGGTTGGATGGACGTCCTTGGCCACTCGTAGACTCCGCCATTGGCACATGCTTATTTATAAGGCCATAGTAGGACTTCTTCCTTCGTATTTGTTGGCCTTTAAAGAGAAAGTCCACCGGAGGATACGGTACTCTCTTCGTTGCGAGAACTTATTTTTACTCTCAGTGCCTAAACTCGGAACTGAACTTGGAAAAAAATAATTTTCAGTTTTCTGCTCCATCTTCTTGGAACCAGTTGCAGAAATACATGAACCTGCAGGAGCTGTTGTCACTAATTTGTCCTTACTGTCCTTACTGATTTGGAGAAGGAATCATCTGTCTGTAAATGTTTCAACTGTGGAATCTTTTAATTAATTTGTTTATGTCAGAGTTAACTTTTTCTGTTTTTGTTGTGAATCTTCTGTAACCTGTGTGCTGCTGAGACTTGCTCGCTGAGAGGCAGCAGCTCTACCAGTTGTGCCACCGTGCTGCCAGATTTTTAATCTCAATGGGATTTTCCTGGTGAAAAAAAGGTTAAATTAAAAATAAAAATATAAAAAAATATAAAAACAAAAAAGACTTAAATATTTGCTGATGTGAGAATTTACAGAACGTATAAACGAGAGAGAGTGGAAGTTAACGAAGGATAAAACAAGAACCTTTTTTATGTAAACCATTATTTTTGTCATAGGTTATGGGAGGAGACTTGACTGTAGTGTTACATAAATGAGGACGATGTAGAAAAGTATTTTTAAGTGTTTCTTTAGCAACAACCATTTCTATGTCCTGCAATGGATTTGAAAACACAATTAAAAAGTGAATTGTATGTTAAAAAAAACTATATTTTATGTTTAAACTGTGTTTGAATTCATGGTTTAAGCAAACAGACATCATCATCTCTCCTTTGGTGTTATGTAACTCTGTAAATCAATGAAGTTGTATTGTTGCCACAGTGGGGCTCAAAGGTAAAAAAAACACAATTAGTCACTGGCACGATTTTAACTTCACCAAAGGCAAAGATGTGTAGAAGTGATTAAAACCCTCATTTGTTCATCGTTTAAAAGATGTGAGGCAACCTGTTAAACTTTGACAAAGTGAGTCACTGATAAAAGCAAAGGTTTTATAATAAAGGACATCCTCATAAGGATGGATGAGCTGAACAAAACATGCAGACTTGACTGTGTAAAACACAGAGCGTGCAAATCACGCTGGTTTTCTCTGAATCCCAGTCTTATCTTCAGTTATACTGTCAGCTTACTGCAGGTGACACAAAGGTCATGACAGTTACAACAAGGTCACGTTTCTGTATTTTATTGCCACAGTCTCTCATGAAACGTCATCCCGGTGGTTGTATCAGCACGTTGAGTGGATTGCAAGACGCTTCGCAGGGGGTTATGAGGATCTGAAACTCAGATCACATCAAATATCTTTACCAAATCATGAATACAAGACGCTGCTGTTCTGGTTTTGCTTCCTTCTTTTTTGGGGAGCAAATTAAAATAGTCTCAAACAGCTATTCATCCATCCATTTTCGTCCGCTTATCCGGGGTCGGGTCGCGGGGGTAGCAGCCTAAAGCCTCTTTTCCACCGCTCGGCTCGGCTCGGGTTGGATCGGCTCAGGTCGGCTCAGTTCGGGTCGGGTCACATCTATGTTCTGTTTCCACAGCTTTTTTGTACCCCTTCTGTGGGCGGGGTCCAGAATCCTACTCGTCTTACCACATGGTGGCAGTAGTGTTCCTCAAGCTATTTACTACAGTACTAGCCACCACTAGAAGAAGAACACAATAAAGACTTTGTATCACATATTATCAATTCTATCAAAAACCACATAGCTGATATTTTTCAAAAAAATCTAGTGTGATCACAACATGTTCATATACGAAATGTATCCTGTTGGAGTTATTTGAAATAAAATTCAATGTTTTATAGACATAAATGTGTCAACCTACGTCCATTATTTTCTACTTTGTATCACATATTATCAATTCTATCAAAAACCACAAGCTGATATTTTTCAAAAAAATCTAGTGTGATCACAACATGTTCATATACGAAATGTATCCTGTTGGAGTTATTTGAAATAAAATTCAATGTTTTATAGACATAAATGTGTCAACCTACGTCCATTATTTTCTACTTTGTATCACATATTATCAATTCTATCAAAAACCACATAGCTGATATTTTTCAAAAAAATCTAGTGTGATCACAACATGTTCATATACGAAATGTATCCTGTTGGAGTTATTTGAAATAAAATTCAATGTTTTATAGACATAAATGTGTCAACCTACGTCCATTATTTTCTACTTTGTATCACATATTATCAATTCTATCAAAAACCACATAGCTGATATTTTTCAAAAAAATCTAGTGTGATCACAACATGTTCATATACGAAATGTATCCTGTTGGAGTTATTTGAAATAAAATTCAATGTTTTATAGACATAAATGTGTCAACCTACGTCCATTATTTTCTACTTTGTATCACATATTATCAATTCTATCAAAAACCACAAAGCTGATATTTTTCAAAAAAATCTAGTGTGATCACAACATGTTCATATACGAAATGTATCCTGTTGGAGTTATTTGAAATAAAATTCAATGTTTTATAGACATAAATGTGTCAACCTACGTCCATTATTTTCTACTTTGTATCACATATTATCAATTCTATCAAAAACCACATAGCTGATATTTTTCAAAAAAATCTAGTGTGATCACAACATGTTCATATACGAAATGTATCCTGTTGGAGTTATTTGAAATAAAATTCAATGTTTTATAGACATAAATGTGTCAACCTACGTCCATTATTTTCTACTTTGTATCACATATTATCAATTCTATCAAAAACCACATAGCTGATATTTTTCAAAAAAATCTAGTGTGATCACAACATGTTCATATACGAAATGTATCCTGTTGGAATCAAAAAAGGCGTTCAATACAGGATCAACTGGACTTTATTTGTTGCAGAAAACGTTTCGACTTCTGTCCAGAAGTCTTTTTCAATTCAGACAGAAGTCGAAACGTTTTCTGCAACAAATAAAGTCCAGTTGATCCTGTATTGAACGCCTTTTTTGATTTCATCATGTCCTGGACGACTGAGAATCTTCACCAGCATATCCTGTTGGAGTTATTTGAAATAAAATTCGAATTTTTATAATTTATTTTCGTTGTGCAAACACAGGTTTTGGAAAAAGTCAAAGCGAAACTACTTTAAATGCAGCACATTTGACCATACGTGACAATATTAAAGCGTGGTTAAGCTCAGGAGCCCTCGTACTATTAAAGTCAGCTATGAAATATATTTTATATCTGTTCATTGAGCTACATTTAAAGACATAAAGCCGCCCGCGCGCCGCGTGTTGCTCGTGGCGAAACTACTTTTTAAAATCGTGCAGTTTTGAGCAGTACGTGATTTTATTAAGGACACGTTCAGCTGAAGACCCATCTTTGCTATAAATTTAAAAAATAATAATTGTTTTTACCGTGTTTATCATGTAAAAGTCCTGCAGTGATCGCGTCCCTCGCTTCCGTAAAAACAGCTCTCGTCTCCTCCTTCCTACTTCCGGAGCGGGTGAGCTCGCTTCAGTACCCCTCTGAAACCAGCCCGAAAATCTCAGGAAATCTCGCGCGGCTCCGCTCGGAATATCCGGTGGGAAAGGATGAAAGGGGGTCTCTGCGACGCACATATGACGTAACATCCGACCCGAGCCGACCGGTGGAAAAGGGGCATAAGTAGGGAGGCCCAGACTTCCCTCTCCCCAGCCACTTGGAGCAGCTCCTCCGGGGGA
>JBBPBX010073421.1:0-17829 GCA_038048925.1 Garcialebias charrua | reverse complement strand
AGCATAGCTAATTCTACAGACATTGAGCTAACGTTTGGTGTGGTAGTAGCTGAGCAATGTCTTGACACATGCTTCATTTTACCTGTTAAGAGTCAAACCTGTCTGTCTGTCTGTTAGCAAAAATCTCGCAACTCACTATAAACCACTGGATACACATCAACAACTTATTACAAGATGGCCACTACAACTAGCAAACACAGACATAACTAAAACTCCGTATTTTTTACAGATCTAGCCATCTTTTACAGTTTATCCGTAATCGGGCCACGGAGGCAACAGGAGCAGGAGACAAACCCAGACATCCCTCACCCTATAGCGACACTTTTCTGAGACGATTATCTGTTTCACGTTCTGTCTGCACCTCCCTTCGCTCACCTGTCCCCAATCTTAATCACTACAGGTGATTTCTCTCTCGTCTAGTACTAGTATAAAACTTCTTTCTGTTCACTCTTTGGTGTCCCGGCAGTGACTGACTAGCTGATCTTCTTGTCTCTCCAACCCTTCCACGGTGTCCTCGGCCTGGGCTTCTCTTTTCCCCTAGTAAGTTTTGCTGCCCCATAAGCACTTTATTTTGCTCAAGAAATTATTGTTAATTTTTCTACCTCTGAGTCCTCATGCCTCGGACTGCACTTGGGTTTGACACCCAACATCGGATTGTAACATCTCAGCTCGTTCTGGAGGACTCAGAGAGAAGATACACCACCTCCAGCAATATCTGGGTCTTCATGGGGCCTCCTATCAGTAGGACACGCCAGGAAACCTCTAAAGCCCATGTGTCAAACTTAAGGCCCGGGGGCCAAATGTGGCCCTCGTTGACATCTTTTCTGGCCCCCAAGATGAAATGTTAATTGATATGCGTATTGATTTTGCACTATTAAGTGTTTAGCATATTTCTTAGTTCATATTTTGGATCTTACTACTGTTTTTCTTTTACAATTTATACTTTTGTTGGACGTAACTGGGACCCTGTGTGCACAGTTTTGTTCCACCACATGTACCACATGAGATGCGAATGACAAAGAAAACCTTGACCTTAAAGTTCACGAAATCATGACTAAACAGCAAGGAAGCCCATTACTGGAAAGAAGGACACGACTTGCGTTTGCAAAAACATTTAAAAATTATTTTGGCAACTTTAATGGCTAGGACGAACCAAAGTGAAGCAGAATTTGATTTAATTTGCGAGTTCCATAAATAAAATGACATGGATGTTTCCTCAATGCCTGTCATGTTGGAGGCACTAAATGTATATGAAATTTAAATCGCCAAGGCGTTTTAAATCCACATGTGTCATACAGTGTCTAAAAAAAGTTGTGAGGTTGAGGTCTACAACCCTCCAACAGATGCTATAACACACACAAAAAGAAAGTTTAAAAGAAATAGATGGAACATTTCAACCAGGTCAGCTGAATACTGGCCCAAGGCATTTAGAGCTGAACTCTTCCACTAGAAAAAGCTAACTCCTACACAAAGAATTAGTTCAAAGTTATAGCAATGGCCCTTAAAATAAGGCACCGTAACTCAGCTAAACTCAGTAATGGTTTAAAAAAATAAAATAAAAAACTTTAAGTATGGAAAAATATCTTATCTGAGAAGTTTCTTCAAATATTGTTTCATTTCAAATAAGTGTTGAGTCTTATTGATATTGTTCCTGACATAATGTTATAGATTCATATTCACTGAATCTGTGAGGAATTTATATTTTGACTTTTAGTGGAGGAAAAAAAAAAGTAAAAATTTGTTTTTCATTTAAGCTTCTTTTTTTTTGGCGACAATAGGAATGTGTATTGTTTTGTTGAATTGTTTTGTTTTATTACTAAAAGTCCATTCCTGCAAAGCAGTACTGTGCATTCCAAAAAAACAGTGAAGACTGTAAGCTTGTTTTAATGTTTTGTAAAATTGTCGTTTCCTCAAAGCACCTAAAGGTTTTTAGGTGGAAACTAACAATTCTGGTCTTGTATCTTACAAATTCCTGCAAACACATCAAGTTATGCAAAATTAATGAGTTGCGTTTTTGTCTACCTTATAAGACATCATCTTTATAGTTGCACAAGATTCTCATGCTAAAACGCCCCATCTCCTGACAGAGTCACTGTAAGTAAGGTAAAGTAAACAAAGTGCACACTGCCAAGGGGAAAGGGACAAAAATGGGTACAAAGTGGGCAGATATGGGTACAAGACGACCTGTGGCAGATGATATATTTTATAACAAAGTGGGAAAAAATGGCTAAAGCAGCAAAAGTACAATCGGCAGAAGTATGAATAGACCTGTAGAAGGCAATCAGTAACTCAAGCTCAGTTAGACTAGAAAAACAGTACTAAAAACTGAAAGTTATGCACCATAACTCATGTTCCCTGAAGGAAGGGAACGAGGTGCAACATATGCTATGGGAATCAGCACCTCCGCGTGGTTACCTGAAGTAATACGCTCACGCCTTTACGGCGAGGGCGTCAGCGTCGTGCCAGAGGCCCCTCCCTCTGGGTACTTAAGCCGCTGACGCCCATCCCACTTTCTCTAAAATGCACTTCACTGAGCTTTCAGCATTGAAAAGGGCAAGGTATGTTGCACCTCGTTCCCTTCCTTCAGGGAATATGAGTTATGGTGCATAACTTTCAGTTCCCTTTCAGTCACGTTCTCTCGGTGCAACATATGCTATGGGAACGTAATTCATTCCCGCCCTTGAAATGCTCAGTAAAATGCAAGTGAGAAAATCTGCCTTAATACGGCAGGCATTTCCCAGCCGCTCTCCACAAGGTATGTAGAGAGCACAGCCTGAGAAGAAAAATGCCACATGTAGAAACATCATCCTAATGTTACCACTGGACACATGGATGAAAACACCAGCTAGAGACAGCATAAGCGTCCTCTGCTAGCGTGATTACTCATCATCTCCTTTTTCCCTGGAAATCTTGAGAAGCAGGAGGAAAAGAGCAAGGGACCTATTACTAGGGATGTCCCGAGCCGATCACATGATCGGAAATCGGTCCCGATCACGTGATTTCAGACTCGACTTGAATCGGGCGTTACACACCGATCAGAGATCGGATATATATGTGTATATTTATTCTAAACACAAACGGGAATATTATATTAACTGTATGTTGTGTTACAGAGTCAAATTGTCTCGGAACAAAACATGCACAATATTTTTGCAGCAGTGCCTGCCGTAAAGCAGTGACTGTCGTAAAAAAAGAAGCGGAACGCGGCATTAACTTGAAGTGGAGGCAGCGATGTCTGTCGTGTGGAGATATTTTAAAGTGGATGACAAAGATATTGCGTTTGCAAACTGTGAGATATGTAAAGTTCGTATTTCAAGAGGAGGTAAGGAAAAGGCTGCATTTAACACAACAAACCTGATTAGGCACATCAGAAACAAACACCCGACACAATACACAGAGTTTAACCAGACAACCCAGCCCAGCTCACGCTGCAAGAGACTTTATATTTATATTTATCTCATAAAGAAAAACATACACTTCCTTCTGTGAAGCCACAGGAGGAGAGTTAAGGAGTGCTGTTCAGAAAAGCATGTTACTAGCCTTATTTTATAAAACTGACACTTTAAGTTTCTTATTTGTTTACATGCCTGCTCAGTATTTTAAGTTGAGCTGCTTATTTTAAATTAGACATTTTTATTTCATTCTGTTGTACTAAACTTCATTGTGAAGAATTTATTTCTTATTACCTGATTGTTCAAGCTACCTCACAGCCTTATTTTATAACACTGAAACTTTAAGTTTATTTGTTTACATGCCTGCTGAGTATTTTAAGTTGAGCTGCTTATTTTAAATTAGACATTTTTATTTCATACTGTTACACTAAACTTCAATGTGAAGAATTTAAAAAAAATCTTATTACTTGATTGTTCAATCTACCTCACAGAAGTACTCTGTTAAATGTTAAGGTAAATAAAATAAAAATTAAGGGACATCTGGATCTGTTTCTTTTCTTTCTTTCTTCCTTCATTTTAAAAATGTATTTTAGAAGTATCGGATCGGGACTCGATATCGGCCAATACTCAAATTAAAGGACTCGGACTCGGGGTCAGAAAAACCTGATCGGGACATCCCTATTACGCCACTGGCAATCAGATGGCAATGTGGAGGTAGAGAACCCAGTTCAAGCACAGGGTAACCTTCCAGGTCCCAGGGGAAAAAAATTCATATGTACAAGGGGCACGCACGAGTCCCTCATCTGCTTCTTGAACAGACAACTACTAGGACTGTCAAAGAGACCCATCCTGATGTTGGAGAACTGTCAGAGGAGAGGGAAACCCTTCCACTGAAGCATCTCCCAAGTAAACAGAAACACCAAGGGTCTCCCTTGTGTATGCTGTTGTTGTTGTTGGAACAAAGACGATCAGGCCTTGGGCCCTCAGCCATTCCCTTCAGTGGCCAGGCTGAAGGCTGCCAAAGCTCCGGACGTGGGTGTAGAAGCTGCCCACGTGCCTGAAGCTAGATTCATACTTGACGCGTCGCGCAGCGCGCGAGGGTGTGCCCTCCAAAAGTGACGCAATTTCACAGTCCCCGCCCCTGCGCGTTGGCCCCGCGCAGGGGATTAGCGCGTGCCGTGCACCTCTGAATTTTTGAAACTCCGCAAGCCTAGAGCGCGCGCCGCGCTCAGTGACGTACGGACTGGGCTCAAAACAAGATGGACGCTTTCGAAGCTGCTCTGGCTGAACTCATCCGCATGTATCGCCATTTGTATGATCCCTCTATGAGAGAACACAAAGATGTGCAACTGGCACAGAATTCATGGAAGGAGATTGCAGAAGCGATGCAGAAGGAGGAAGAAAAACATGCGGGATCGCTTCGTGAAGGCCAAAAAGAGGGTGATCAGAAGTGGCGATCCTGGCACCAACAAACCGGTGCCAATCCTCGTTGTGGAGCTGAGTTGGCTGTCGAGTTTTATAAAACACCGAGAAAAGGACACAAATATGGAAAAAGAGGTAAAAATGAAAGAAAAAAAAAGTTAGTACTGCTTTTATTACAGCTAGCTTAGCATGGAATACAGCAGGCCATGCTGTGCAGCCTGCCGTGTTGTTTCCCCTTTGTAGTCATATAAACAATAAACTGTGAGAATGAATGACCAAAACATGGCTTAATGAAAATATAAATCAAGCTGCTGACCAGTAAATGTGAAATAGTGGAAATAACCATTTTAGATCTGCACACCTCAACTGTAAACAAATTTAGCCTGTGTGTGTGTTGATGCTTCACCTTCTGTTTATTAAGCTAACAATTACACAAACATTTGTTTTTATTTAACACATACTGTATGTGCATTGTATCCGTTACCGTTTCATTTTGTACTGATGGATGTCAATGTCTGTTTTTTAGCCTGAAGAAACACCACAGAGCCAAGCACAGGACGATACATGGTGCCTCGACCAGACTGTCACCCCATTCGACCAGACCCTCACCCCCATGGACCAGACCTTCACCCCTATCGACCAGACCCTCACCCCCATGGACCAGACCGTCACCACCATCGACCATGAGTACATCACACCCATCGTCTCTCACAACCTCACGCCTACTGGCCATGAAACTGGCAGTACTTCAAATGCAGGGTGTTTTCCTCTGCGCAGGTCCTCCACGCCAATTCCTCCCTGTCCAACGGTGCCCATACCCGTACCACCTCGACACTTGCCAGGGTCAAGCAGCAGTAGCAGAAGCGACAGCCCTAGCATCAGCTCACTCAGTTGGTGTTGGTGAAAACTTTTTATACTTTTATACTACTATGAAAAAGTACTATGCAAAAACTCAGGACAGTATTACACTTTATTTCATTTTATGTTTATTAAATGTTGGTGAAAACTTTTTATACTTTTATACTACTATGAAAAAGTACTATGCAAAAACTCAGGACAGTATTACACTTTATTTCATTTTATGTTTATTAAATGTTGGTGAAAACTTTTTATACTTTTATACTACTATGAAAAAGTACTATGCAAAAACTCAGGACAGTATTACACTTTATTTCATTTTATGTTTATGGATATTAAATGTTGGTGTTGGTGAAAACTTTTTATACTTATACTACTATGAAAAAGTACTATGCAAAAACTCAGGACAGTATTACACTTTATTTCATTTTATGTTTATGGTTATTAAATGTTGGTGTTGGTGAAAACATTTTATACTACTATGAAAAAGTACTATGCAAAAACTCAGGACAGTATTACAGTTTATTTCAATTTATGTTTATGGTTATTAAATGTTGGTGTTGGTGAAAACTTTTTATACTTTTATAGTACTGTGTTTTAGTGTTTAAATATTTATTGTTGCACCGAGGGACAGAGAGAAATGCTATTTCAATCCTGTGTATGTCCTGTACATATTGCAGTTTTGAGAATAAAGCTGACTTTGACTTGACTTTGATTCAAATGATACATTTGTAATGCATAATTACACATTTATCAATTATTTTTAGACAGCATGCAATTTTTGCACACATTAAAATCAAAACACTATCTCTACAGGTTTCTCCACATTCCACTTCACATTCCTGGTGAAATAAAGGCTACTACACATTGAGATTTTTCGTGTCAGGTAGCAATGCTTCATTTTAATGCAATATGGGACTTATATTTACAATGCCATTTCAGGTTTCCAAATAATTCTAACATCTAATGTTCTTACAATTATAAAAAAGTCTTTCATACCAAATTTTATGTAATACAACTGTTAGTGGCTTTGTAAATACAATATGCAAACAAAAGAGACGGAAAGCTGAAGTGGATATTTCAATGTAGTTTCATTTTATTTAAAATCATTAACATTCAAATACATATAGCAATATACAATATAGCTTGGCACACCTCTATATCAGGGAAACCGTAGTTGCACCAAGTTTGTAGCTGGCTGCTACACTTTTCTGGCTGCTACCTGAAGCCAGGATTCTTAAAGTCACTGCCAAACGCTCGGGTAATGTCACAGGGCTGCTGTGGGTCCTTCCATGTCGTATGAAAGGCGAAATACGATGTAGCAGGTCATCAAATCGGCGTGCAGACATGCGGAAGTAACTGAAGTGCATTTCTTCGTCAATTCTCCGCATCGGCATCACCAGCATGTTATATTCCCCACCAGTACGTCTCTGAGAGTGTAATGGCCGAACATACCATCTCCTTCTGCGTCTTCTTCGTCTCATTAAAATTGCAAGACACAATAACTGTTGTTCTATTATAATTTGCTCCTCTAATAAAGACAGTTCAAGAATGAAGCGAGCGGGAAGCCATTTTGTTTGTGTTGTGACGTCAAACAGTTCTTCTTCTACGGTAGATTTCTTCTTCTACACCCTTTCTTGTAACATATGCACATGTTGTAGAGGCTACTGCCACCTGCTGGCCCGTAAAAGAACAGCACTTTGCCATGCTCCGCCGTGCGTCAACCATAAACACAGGGGCGAAACTATGAACGCATTTCGCCGTGCGGCACAGTGCACGCGCGGCGCGCGCGCTCCAGCCTGCGGACCAAAGCGAAAGTCTAACTCAGCCTTGAGTCAGCAGGTCTCTGTAAGAAGGCAACTGCCATGGTATCCCTGAACATTGAGAAGTAGAGGTCACATTGTGAGCTGGCTCCGCATGGGAACAAGTCCACCGAGGTTCTTCCAAACCGTGACCAGACCTGCTCCACGACTCGTGGGTTCAGTCTTCATTCTGATTCCAGAAGAGGCCCTCTGGAGAGGGTATTCGCTCCTTAATTCGGTTCACTTGGAACATGAGTCGCCCTGAGCGACAATAATCCTGGAGCATACATGTGAGCATCCTCTGTGTCAGGCTGAGGAGGGCTTGGGATCACGTCCCCCCTTCCCAGCTAATGAAGAACACCGTGGTTTTGTTATCTGATTACACCAGGACGTGCTGTCCCGCAATCAGACCTTTACCAAAGAAGTGTTTTGCTGACAGGAATACGGCCAACAACTCCAGGAAGTTGATGTACAATCTTGCTTCCTGCTCATTCCAGAGGCCTCGGGCATTCTGATTTCTGCAGACTGCCTCCCCATCCTGTTTTCGAGGCGTCCGTCATGATGACCACACGGGATGACACCCTACCTTACGGGACCCCTTCCGTGAACACAGACAGGTCCCTCCAAGGTTCCAGGGCCCTCAGGCACTTTGAAATGATTCTAAACTTTCCTGCTCACCCAGACAGGGGCAGGTCGTGTTTGTTGGTTTAATAATAATAATAATAACGAATTCAATTTATAACGCACTTTTCATTAATGAAAATCTCAAAGTGCTACAAAGTGCAACAGAATTAAATGTCAATAAAACAAGTAATAAAACAAGTAAAATCAATAACAGTATCAACTAAGATCAAAAGTAGAATCATGAGGAGGTAGAGTATGCTCGGTTGAAAAGAAAGGTCTTCAAGCCGCTCTTAAAGTCAACCACAGACTGTGGGGCTCTCAGACAGTCAGGAAGAGAGTTCCACAGGCGGGGGGCAGCCACACTGAAAGCCCGGTCTCCCATGGTCCTTAATTTGGTTCTCGGAATGTGAAGGAGATTACTGTTCTGTGACCGCAGCGACCGGGTGGATGAGTATGGAATAAGAATATCCTTCAGATAATCTGGTGAAGCTCCATGTAAGCATTGATGTGTAATGAGAGCAGTTTTGTACTGAATTCTGTAGGCGACAGGAAGCCAATGAAGGTTATGGAGAATGGGCGTAATATGTTCAAATTTACGAACTCTCAACAAGATCCTTGCTGCACTGTTTTGAATATATTGAAGTTTCTGAAGGTTTTTGCCAGGGATTCCAATAAACAGGGAGTTGCAGTAGTCGAGCCTGGAGGAGACAAAAGCATGGACGAGCTTCTCAGCATCGGAAAAAGTTAGGGATGGGCGAAGTCTGGAGATGTTTCGAAGATGGAAGAAGCAAGTTTTAAACAAATGCTTAATGTGATTTTCAAATGTAAGATTGGAGTCCATTTTTATTCCAAGATTAGTAACAGAGGTGGAGAGGGGGATGTCTTGTCCAGAAAAGGAAAGTGTTGTTATAGGAGATGTTTGTACCTGGTGAGGGGTGCCAATCAGTATGGCCTCAGTCTTGGAGCAGTTTAATTGAAGAAAGTTCTGATTCATCCATGCCCTAATTGCCTCCAGGCAGGCAGAGAGGGCAGTGAGTGAAGATGGAGATGACAAGGTGGAAGATGAGGATGCTCCAGTCCTGATGTAAAGCTGTGTATCGTCGGCATAACAGTGAAAAGAAATGTTGAACTGATTAATAATTTGACCTAAAGGCAGCATGTAAAGGGAAAACAGCAGGGGCCCCAGAACCGACCCCTGAGGGACACCACAGGAGACACAGACTGTCTGGGACGTGGCGTTGCCAAGACTAACACATTCCAGCCTATTGGAGAGGAAAGATTTGAACCAGTCCAGGACGGTGTCGCAGAGACCGACCTCTACATGAAGACGGTGGAGGATGATACTATGGTCCACAGTGTCGAAGGCTACAGTGAGGTCAAGCCATATATTTAGCCATATATGCAGGGCCCGTATCTTCAGCAATGCGTGTGGCACACAGGGTATGGCTTCCGCCAAGAGGCCTAAAAGGCGTTGGCACGCTTACAGGGGAATCCGTTGATTCAGTTTAAACTTTGCCAGGCAACGGCGAATCAAGGAAACACGTTCCTCTAAGAGCCATGCCCTGTACAGGATGGTGTAGACCTGCACTCCCAGAAATACGGTAATCTGTGATGGGGTCAGGTCACTCCTTTGTAGGTTTATGACAAAACCGAGAGACTCCAGGTGAGAGATCACCCTGCAGGAGTGTGACTGGGCCTGTATTCTGCTTCCGGCCAAAAACCAGGAGGTCATCCAGGTAGTTCATAATCCTGACTCCTTGATTCCTAAGAGGGGTCAGGGCTGCGTCCAGACATTTAGTAAATGTACGAGGAGCAGTCTTCAAACCGAAGGGTAAGGCTTTGCATTCATAAGCTTTCCCTTCGAAGGCAAACCGGAGGAATTTCCTGTGCCTCCTCCAGACGCCCACATGGAAATAGGCGTCTTTCAAATCCACTGTACATGCGTAGTCTCCAGGTCTCACGGACTGGGGGACCTGCCGCAGTGTCAACATTTTGAACTTGAAAGTTCTTGTTTTCTTGTCCAGAGTCCTGAGATCCAGGACCGGTCTCAGGGATTGATCTCTTTTGGGCACCAGGAAGAGCTTGCTGCGCTGACCAGAGCGTGGTTTGTGTTCTGGAACAATATTTATTACTCCTTTCTGCAGCATCGTTGACACTTCCTCCCTCAGCACGTGCGCGCGTGCTGGGTTAATGTCCGAACGCAGCACCCCCACGAAAGGGGGGGGGGTCCCTTGATGAACTGCAGCTTGAGCCCACAACGCATCCGTTGTCATGACCCATTTGTTTGTCAGACACGTCCTCCAGGCCTGCGCGTGCGCCATGAGCCTGGGAGGGATGTCTAGCTGCTGCTTGTCATGTTTGAGTGCGGGAGGGGTGGCCTTCGACCCCTCTCGCGTACTCTGGAGCAGGCTGGTCTGCCCAGCAGAAGACATCGCGAGATCTGACTGTCTCAGGCAGAACTCGTGTGTCCCACTGCGGTTCATAGTCTGACCTAGTAGTTTGTGTTTCACAAAAGTGGTGAGTCAAGAACCAGGGCAGTCTGTGCTTTGGTACTTTCATTCTTGTATATGCATGAAACAGTGTTTTTTTTTTATTACACATACAGTAGACGAGTTATGTTTAGTGCGCACACACATACCACCAGCTCCTTGTAGCGTTTTACAAGTGAGTCTGGGCTCAAAAGGTCAGGTTCCTGTACTGCGTGCACGGGCAAACCTGAAGCTCTGTTCCCATTTTGGGACCAGGGTGCATTCGGTAGTCTGAGATTTTATTGTTGTGTGTGGATGGCAATTTCTCTTTATTACACAAGGGTCTGAGTGTTCTTGTGTGTTTAAACGTTCCGAACCAGCTAGTCTGTGCTCCTTAAACACAGGTACTGGTGGCAAAAATTCGGCATTTTCTCTCCCTCTGTGAGTGATGGTGTGATCACACCGAACAGCGTTTCAACGGCAGGAGCGTCCAGCTTACATGCAAAGTCAATGGGGGAGGCGCTTCCAGCCGCGTCTTGGCGTCGGGCGTCACGTCACGTGCGTGTTGAGCGTGCTGGAAAGCGTTTTTCCGTGCACGTGAACCCGCGTCAGCCTCCAAAGCACGCATTCACCATGCTGAAGATTTCGCGGTTCAAACGTTCAAACGCCGTTCAACTCTCCCTGATTGGTTGATCAGGGAGAGTCGGGGGGAGAAGAGAGGGGGTCAGGGGGAGAGGGGGAGAGTCCCTATGTGACGCGGAAACGATTGCGCAACTACGTGACGTATTGTTTGTGGGACACAGAAAAAACCCGCGGAGTCATGGACTATGGAAGAGAAACTCATTGTAGCTGTGTGTTCGCGACAATTCCTTCACGACCAGTCAAGTCTGCTCCACAGAGACAGAAATAAAAAGCTCCTCGCCTGGCGGAGTGCAGTGAGGACTCGGTATACCGGTAAGCTCCTCCCACAACACCCAGCAGCAGTTTCGCGTTCAGGTCTGGACACCAAGTGTGTCCACTTGCGTGCGTGACGAGCTTTTTGGAAGTTGAAATGCTGTTCGGTGTGATCACACCATGAGAGCGCCTGTAAGTCAAAAGTCAAAGTCAAAGTCAACTTTATTGTCAGAACTGCAATATGTACAGGACATACACAGGATTGAAATTGCGTTTCTCTCAGTCCCTCGGTGCAACAGTAACCATTTAAACACTAAAACACTGAAACATTTAATAAACATAAGCATAAAATAGTAAAAGTGTAACACTGTCCTGAGTTTTTGCATAGTAGTATAAAAGTATGAAAATTTACACCAACACTAAAACACTAAACATTTAATGAACATAAGCATAAAATGAAATAATAAAAGTGTAATACTGTCCTGAGTTTTTGCATAGTAGTATAAAAAGTATAAAAAGTATATCTATAAAATAAACTGAAGGTTCTAGCATTGACATTTGCAAAGAGTGGCAAAGCAGCATATGGTGTAATGTAATGGTGCAGGGGCATCTCAGACTTTCCTTTTCTTTTGCTGGTGGCCCCTTGCAGCTCCTGTAGCTTTTCTGCCTGGTGGGCCTGCAATACCGAGGCCACTCGTCCTTGTCCATCCCACGAGAGCCCCTCGGGCCCTGACATGGTTAACGTCAGAGAGTCATCCATAGCCTCATGGTTGGATAAGCTCTCAGCGTCACGATGTTCTCGTCGTGGGCATAGGAAAACTACCAGGTAGCGCAGCTGAACAGGTAGCTGAAATTCCTCCTCCTGGACTGTGCTGGACAGAGAGTCTCCTTGTTAGCCGGCCTAAAAGTGGAGGTACTCGTGAGCCCGCTAGCGGTGCCAAGACGGGCCATCGAGCAGCGCAGCATCGGTAAAAAACACTTAGTTATGCGATGAATTCTACCGTCGATTCGGCCGGACAGAATAGCGAAACAGGCAAAATATAATAAATAAATGTCACATTTTTGTCATCTGTGTATGTTTCCCATACAAGACAAAATTTGTCTCTGCATTTAACCCAACCACCACCAGGTGGTGCAGTGAGCAGCCATAGAAAGCGCCCGGGGAGCTGGGGAAATAGGTGTGCACTCATAGACACCCCAAGGTGTGTAGTGGCCGGGGTTTGAACCTGTGTCCTTCGGGTCCCAAGTCGGCAGCCCTACCTCTACACCATCTTGGCCCCCTAAATATGAGAAGGTTAGCTAGCAAGCTAGGCCAAGCATTTTCACATACCTCACGATGGAGTCCTTCGTTGTCCGCTCGTAGCCGGCTAATCGTGTTAGCAGCGCTTTCGTCCGCCCTATGTTGTCATGGGTGCTCCTGGTTAGCCATGCTAACCATGGGAGCTAGCCAGATAGCAGCGGGGTTACTCCATTTTCACTCTCCTTTCTCCGGGGTCATCCGCGACTAAAACTTTGAGTGTCTTTGCGTGTAGCATCCCTGAGCAGACCGGACAGGCCTCGTGGGTGTCCGCTGTTGAAAAAGGGGGTAGCCAGATCCGCTGAAGCAGGTTGGGGAGCCGGAGCTCACAGCCTGCCGGAGTTCCTCGTCCGAGGACGTCCTCTCGCTGAGCTGCTCGAGGCTGCTGGCCTGTTAGCTTCGTTAGCTTAGCAGGTAGCGTGCCTTGCCGTTAGCGTTCGCTAACCGAGCAGTAGAAAAGCAGAAGAGAAAAGGCACGGGAGCTGGGGCTCGCTGGCCTGCTGGTCTTCTTTGAGTTTTGGGTTTTCGCATTACCTTCTCAGGAGCCATGGCTGAGAAGAGTTAAGCCCGTTAGCAGTGCTAACGTTGTCCAGAGACGTCTCCCTCCTCGTGTCGCTTTCGCCGGCTAGCCTGCTACTTGTTAGCAGGGTAGCGGTGTCGCGCAGTCAGCGCCGTCGAGCGAAGCGGTCTGTGGAGAGAGGAGAAGAAAACTTTGGGGTGAAGGAAAAATGTGCCGGACCAGCTTTTGCTAGCCCAGCAGTCCGCAGGAAAAGATTCTCTGTACGCTCTGTGTAGGGAGCAAGCTCACCTCTGGTCGAGCGATGAAAATACAGAGAAGATCCGAGAAGAGTGTTTCAGGTTTAAGCGAGGTGAAGGGCAATAAGAGAAAGTGGGATGGGCATCAGCGGCTTAAGTAGCCAGAGGGAGGGGCCTCTGGCGCGACGCTGACACCCTCGCCATAAAGGCGTGAGTGTATTACTTCAGGTAACCGCGCGGAGGCGCTGATTCCCATAGCATATGTTGCACCAAGAGAACGTGACTGAAAGGGAACAAAGCAAATACAAACAAAGCTAAACAAAAGCAAACAAAAGCCAATATTTAACATTTACTGAGAGAAATAAGTTAAAGGATTTTATAAATTTGGTCAATTCCAACTCAGAACAGCTAAACAAAGTCAATTAAAAGATTTGGGGGGTGGGGGGGGTGTCAAAAAGTAGAAATGAAACATAAGATCTAAATCCTGAGAACATGGTCAGTCTTCAGATTGTAAGGTGAGGTGCAGGGGACCCAATAACTCAACCAGGCACAGAACACGTAATAAGACAATCAGAATCAGAATACTGTAAGCTTTATTATCATTGTACTGTTCGTACAGTCATCCTAAAGATGGGCAAAGTGCATGTTGCTGCTGCTATCTGTGGCCCCTTATTCTTTAGCACAATACTTTTAGATAGAAAAAGGGAAAGAACCATGAGGATGGATATAGAGTCAGAGAGTCAGAGAGTCTTTATTGTCATTTGCACTGCATGTGGTACATGAGATGAAAACGAGATTATGTACACGAGGTCCCAGTTACATCCAACAACAATGAAAGAGAAAAACAGTAATAACATCTAGAACTAACTAAGAAAAGCATCAACTAGTAATACACTAAGCCTAATATAGTGGGAATAAACAGCAGCACGAACATGAGTTTGTATGAGCAGATGGTCACAGATGAATACAGCAACAAGAAAACAGATCAGCATCAGCATGATGTGATATTTTGCAGTGTTTATTGTGTGAATGCCAACAAGGCATTCACACTATAGAGATTGTGTTTATATTTATTGTGTGAATGCCAACAAGGCATTCACACTATAGAGATTGTGTTTATATTTGTGTGAATGCCAACAAGGCATTCACACTATAGAGATTGTGTTTATATTTGTGTGAATGCCAACAAGGCATTCACACTATAGAGATTGTGTTTATATTTATTGTGTGAATGCCAACAAGGCATTCACACTATAGAGATTGTGTTTATATTTGTGTGAATGCCAACAAGGCATTCACACTATAGAGATTGTGTTTATATTTATTGTGTGAATGCCAACAAGGCATTCACACTATAGAGATTGTGTTTATATTTATTGTGTGAATGCCAACAAGGCATTCACACTATAGAGATTGTGTTTATATTTATTATTGTGTGAATGCCAACAAGGCATTCACACTATAGAGATTGTGTTTATATTTATTATTCTCGCATGTTACTATCTTCCGTCCGTACGTTTTTTGGCACGCTACTCCTCCTAGAGTATTTGTGCCATTTCAACGATTCATATATCAAAATGTTCAGCTCGCTCAGGACAATCCAGCTATGACTTTTGGTAATGCTGCAACTTTAGCTTTTTGAGATATCTAGCCTTTTCGGCCATTTTTTCCCCATTGGAAATGAATGGAGCTAAAATGAAATGGCCTTTTGGGGGCTTTATCATATCCTAAATCTCACCAAATTTGGCAGACTCATCACTTAGACATGGGGGAGTAATAAATGATCAACACCTCGCGTTTTCATATATGCTGAAGGGGCGTGGCCTGGCCTCAAGGTTAGGCATCTCGCCATGAAAAACGAAACACTAATAGCACCTACACGAAAACCGTCTAATACATCAAACCTTCAGTGATTGACCCACAACCGGTCCCCTACAATACTGAATGGTCAAATCATGACATTAATTAAGCCACGCCCCCTCACAACAGGAAGTGTACAGTTATACATTGAACGTCCCGATCGGACACCTGTTACCTAATCAGCGGGACGGTCTGTCCAGTGACCGAAGACATGTTGCTGTAACAAGCTTTCCAACACTGACCGTTTTGGGTGGAGCATGTGGGCGTGGCGATGTGGCGAATCAGCCGTCACGCCGTCACAAACGAAACACTAATAGCACCTACACGAAAACAGTCTAATACATCAAACCTTCAGTGATTGACCCACATCCGGTCCCCTGCAATACTGAATGGTCAAATCATGACAATAATTAAGCCACGCCCCCTCACAACAGGAAGTGTACAGTTGTACATTGAACGTCCCGATCGGACACCTGTTACCTAATCAGCGTGACGGTCTGTCCAGTGACCGAAGACATGTTGCTGTAACAAGCTTTCCACGACTGGTTGTTTTGGGTGGAGCATGTGGGCGTGGCGATGTGGCGAATCAGACGTAACGCCGTCACAATACGTTTGGCCTTTTGGGAGCTTTATCATATCCCAAAACTCACCAAATTTGGCAGACTCGTCAGGACTGGTGAAAAATTACATATTTTGGGGGCGTGGCCAAAATTGCAACAGAAAGGGCTCAAGAGCGCCACCTAGAATATTTCAAACTACCCTCCGCATTGGCCTTAGTTTCACGTAGGATCATGAAATTTGGTACACCTCCCCGATTCACCAAGGCGCACAGAAAACCCTCTGGCACCAACGTTGTACGATGAAAGGAAAGGCGACCTTTTCGGCCATTTTTATCCCATTGAAAATGAATGGAGCTAAAATGAAATAGCATTTTGGGGGCTTTTTCATATCCCAAAACTCACCAAAATTGGCAGACTCATCAGGACTGGTGAACAATTACATATTTTGGGGGCGTGACCAAAATTTCAAAAGAAACGGCTCAAGAGCGCCACCTAGAAAATTTCAAACTACCCTCCGCATTGGCCTTAGTTTCACGTAGGATCATGAAATTTGGTACACTTGTCCAATTCACCAAGACGCACAGAAAACCCTCTGGCGTCAACGTTGTACGATAAATGGGAAGGCGGCCATTTTGGAATGTGGACCAAATTGAGTGCACGCACTGGGTGCCGAACGGGTACGGGAAAGGCACGAGAGTGTTTCGGGGTGGACCAGCTCGACTTCCCGCGGTCGCCGCGAGAAGGGCGGAGCGGCGCTAAGGCATTCACACGTGCATTTTCGTAGGAAATGCGGTTTTTCTAGTTGTGTGAATGCCAACAAGGCATTCACACTATAGAGATTGTGTTTATATTTATTGTGTGAATGCCAACAAGGCATTCACACTATAGAGATTGTGTTTATATTTATTATTATTCTTTATAGATGTTACTATCTTCCATCCGTACGTTTTTTGGCGTCCTACTCCTCCTAGAGTATTTGTGCCATTTCAACGATTCATATATCAAAATGTTCAGCTCGCTCAGGACAATCCAGCTATGACTTTTGGTAATGCTGCAACTTTCGCTTTTTGAAATATTAAGCCTTTTCGGCCATTTTTTTTCCATTGAAAATGAATGGGGCTAAAATGAAAAGGCCTTTTGGAGGATTTATCATATCCTAAATCTCACCAAATTTGGCAGACTCATCACTCAGACATGGGGGAGTAAAAAATGATCAACATCTCGCGTTTTCATATATGGTGAAGGGGCGTGGCCTGGCCTCAAAGTTAGGTATCTCGCCGTGAAAAACGAAACACTAATAGCACCTACACGAAAACCGTCTAATACATCAAACCTTCAGTGATTGACCCACAACCGGTCCCCTACAATACTGAATGGTCAAATCATGACATTAATTAAGCCACGCCCCCTCACAACAGGAAGTGTACAGTTATACATTGAACGTCCCGATCGGACACCTGTTACCTAATCAGCGGGACGGTCTGTCCAGTGACCGAAGACATGTTGCTGTAACAAGCTTTCCAACACTGACCGTTTTGGGTGGAGCATGTGGGCGTGGCGATGTGGCGAATCAGCCGTCACGCCGTCACAAACGAAACACTAATAGCACCTACACGAAAACAGTCTAATACATCAAACCTTCAGTGATTGACCCACATCCGGTCCCCTGCAATACTGAATGGTCAAATCATGACAATAATTAAGCCACGCCCCCTCACAACAGGAAGTGTACAGTTGTACATTGAACATCCCGATCGGACACCTGTTACCTAATCAGCGTGACGGTCTGTCCAGTGACCGAAGACATGTTGCTGTAACAAGCTTTCCACGACTGGTTGTTTTGGGTGGAGCATGTGGGCGTGGCGATGTGGCGAATCAGACGTAACGCCGTCACAA
>JBBPBX010073420.1:0-17829 GCA_038048925.1 Garcialebias charrua | reverse complement strand
AAGTAGTTACTCTGATATCATTAATTATTTAATTACTACGAGGAGTGCACACCGGCTTCACAGCGCAGTGCTTCACAGCTTTAAATCCAAAAAAGATGTGTAAACTGTCTCAATCATATCTAACCAGCTAAATAAAGGTTTAATTAAAATAACACACAGCCAGTACAAACAGTCCAGGCTGAACACGGACCAGCACTTTGAGTGTTACCGCGTTGGAAGTTAGCATGTCGCGTAACATCCGGAGCGGATGCGGAGGGTCCGTCGCACGGAGGCGAGATCAGGTAGGTCGGACAGTGTGGATCCGTTGCGGCCGCGGGGGCACGTACCATGGGACCGACGCGTCGCCCGCACGACTTGGCTCCCGTCCTCCTTCCCTTACTGGGGCGGTCTCCCCGCCGGAGACCGTTGTCCAGGCATGAGTAGGCCGTTGTCGCGTTAGCGACATGCTAAGCTAACCACAGCAAGACGGTGCTGCTCCAACAGACAGTTGTACTCTAACATTGTTCTGACATTGTTTCACAAAATGATTTATGTAGAATATTTTGTTTACCGGCCAAAAGCACAACGTTTTCAGAGCAGATCCGAGAAGTCAGAGAGCGATGGAGCTGCTGTGAGCTCCTCCGATGAGATAAATCCTTCACGTTTACTTTTTTTTGATTAAGTGAAACCTGCGCGTTGCCCAAACCTCTACCCAACTGGAACACCCACTGACCCAACACAAAGTAACCATTGCAATTAATTAGAAATTAACAAAAAGACAACGTGAAAAATGCACATCCAGTAGACTGCGCTGTCACTGCTGCGCCGCCTCTACGCATGAGGGTAACCCCGGAAATTCTACAAATGTGACGTCACATGGGAACTATGTATAACAACAGTAGCAGCAGTGCGTCTGTATTTGGCCTCATTACCCACAACAACCTCTTCTTGGAGGTTCTTAGGAGGAGGTCCTACCTTCCCCAAGTGGAGGAGTTTAAGTATCTTGGGATCTTGTTCACGAATGAGGGGAAAAAAGGATAGGCGGATAGGTGCAGCGTTAGCAGTGAAGCGGGCACTGTACCTGTCTGTCATGGTGAAGAGAAAGCTGAGTCAAAAGGCGAAGCTCTCAATTTACTGGTCTATCTACGTTCCTACCCTCATCTATGGTCATGAGCTTTGGGTTGTGACCAAAAGAATGAGATCCCTGATACAGGTGGCTGAAATGAGTTTTCTCTTCAGGGAGTCTGGGCTCTCCCTTAGAGATGGGGTGAGAAGCTCGGTCATCCGGAAAGGACTAATGCCGGGTACCCACCTAAATTGTCAGAACGCCCCCTTTTGGCCGCTTGTCACTGATGCCGGGTACCCACTGGAGCGCGTCTAATGACGCGCACTAGGGGGAGGCAGAGGGTCATCAGTTGTTGTGTTTTCATGCTGCTGGCAGATAAAATCAGCAGCACGTGACCCCCGTTTCTACTGGAGTGGGTTTTCTACGAGCCGAACTGCAGCTCCGACAGTCTTTGTTGAGATTAAAACTTTTTTTTTTATGTTTGGGGTGATCGTACGCTGAGCGGACAGCAGCAACTGTTTAAAATGCCAAGATTCTTACCGGAGTCTGGTTCCAATTCATGGAGGCTCGATGAGGTAAGTTTAAAAAGTCCAAAAAAAGTCCTGTTGTCGTTGCGTCATCACATAGCAGAGGCTCTCCCGATTGGTTGCTGGACGCGTCGAGCAACGTCGAGCCGCAAAAACATCAACTTTTGAGACTTTGGCGGCTCGACGCTGCTCAACGCGTAGGTTGTTTCGGACGCGCGCGTGCGTGGAAAGGAACTGCCGCGTGCCGGCGCGCCGCTTCAAAAACTCAAAACGCGCCGCTTCACGGTTCGCCGCGCATCGCCGCGTCTCCACATAGACTTTCAATGTAAACCGGCCGCTTCAGCCGCCCAACACGGGTCCGGTGGGTAACCGGCATCAGAGTAGAACTGCTGCTTCTCCACATCGAGAGGAGCCAGTTGAGGTGGCTCGTGCATCTGGTTAGGATGCCTCCTGGGCGCCTCCCTAGTGAGGTGTTCCGGGCACGTCCCACTGAGAGGAGACCCAGAGGAAGACCCAGGACACGCTGGAGGGACTACATTTCTCAGCTGGCCTGGGAACGCCTTGGGATTCCCCTGGAGGAGCTGGCCCAAGTGGTTGGGGAGAGGGAAGTCTGGGCCTCCCTACTTAGGCTGCTACCCTCGCGACCCGACCCCGGATAAGCAGAAGAAAATGGATGGATTGATGGAACTTGCCTTTTAATTCATGGTCAGCTGAAGGATGATTGATTTCTCAGGTCTTGTTTCAGGTTTTTCAGGATTTTTTTTCCATTTGTTTCTATGACTTTTAGATGCTCTTTATTTGTTGCAAATATATGATTACAGTCTTGCACATCTGTTTTTGACCAATTTCTTAGGTTTTCTATTGTCACAACAAAATATGCTGTCATAGTGCAACAACTATGACTTCATTATTTCCTTTTAATAGCTCATTTTTACCCCTCAGTAAAATCTTCTATACATGCATGAGCCAACTTTATTGAACACTTTTAACACAAATTTAGGGTTATATTTTATTCTTCAGCAAAGCTAAACTCAGAAGAGGAAATTTTATATCAGAGTCAGAGTCAGAGAGTCTTTATTGTCATTTGCACCGCATGTGGTACATGTGATGAAAACGAGATTATGTACACGGGGTCCCAGTTACATCCAACAACAAATGCAAGAGAAAAACAGTAATAACATCTAGAATTAACTAAGAAAAACATCAACTAGTAATACACTAAGCCTAATATAGTGGGAATAAACAGCAGCACGAACATGAGTTTGTATGAGCAGATGGTCACAGATGAACACAGCAACAAGAAAACAGATCAGCATCAGCATGATGTGATATTTTGCAGTGTTTATTTTTATTTTATTTTTATTTATTCATGAGTCTAACAGCCTCAGGGTAGAAGCTGTTCCTCAGTCTAGTGGTTCTACATTTGATGCTCCTCAACCTCCGTCCTGAGGGGAGTGGGGCAAAGAGTGAGTGTGCTGGGTGAGTGAGGTCTTTCATGATGCAGGTGGCTCTTTTCCTGCATCTGGAGGTGTAAATGTCTGTGATGGTGGGGAGACTGACTCCAACAGACTTCTGTGCAGCCTTCACCACTCTCTGTAGAGCTTTCCTCTCTTCAACTGTGCAGCCTCCATGCCACACGTTGATGCTGGAGCACAGGACGCTCTCCACTGCACACCTGTAGAACGAGGTGAGAACTGGGCTGCTCAGACCAGCACGTCTCAGCCGTCTGAGGAAGTAGAGTCTCTGATGACCTTTCTTGATCAGGCTGGTGGTGTTGTTGCTCCAGCTGAGGTTATCATTCATGTGTACACCCAAGTATTTGTAGCTGGAGACCACTTCCACTGCAGACCCACCTATTTTCAGTGGGGCGTGGGTGTGTTTGTTCCTTCTGAAGTCCACAATCATCTCCTTTGTCTTCTTCACATTCATGTGAAGATTATTCTCTTTGCACCAGCTCTCCAGGTGTTCCACCTCCTGTCTGTAGCTGGACTCATCATTGTTTGTGATGCATCCCACCACCGCTGTATCATCTGCAAACTTAACAATATGACAGCCTGGAAGTGTGGCTGTACAATCATATGTGAGCAGAGTGAACAGAAGGGGGCTCAGCACACATCCTTGAGGAGAGCCAGTGCTGAGGGTTATGGTGGAGGAGGAGAAGTTGTGGATCTTCACGGACTGTGGTCTGTCTGTTAAGAAGTCTAGTACCCAGTTACAAATAGAGGGGCTTAGTCCAAGTGTAGATAGTTTGTCTATCAGAGTTTGGGGGATCATGGTGTTGAAGGCAGATGTGAAGTCCACAAAGAGCAGACGCACGTATGAGTCCTTCTGATCCAGGTGGGTGAGAGCAGTGTGGACCACGGAAGAAATGGCGTCCTCTGTTGATCGGTTCTCACGGTATGCGTATTGATGAGGGTCCTCGTTGATGTTGACGGTTGTCTTGATGTGGGACATGACCAGTTTCTCAAAACATTTAGCGACTATCGGGGTGAGGGCCACTGGTCTATAGTCATTCAGACCAGTCACTGTGGAGCTCTTTGGGACTGGGATGATGGTGGCGGTCTTCAGGCAGGTGGGAACTGACTCCAGTGCAAGTGAGGTGGTGAAGATGTCAGCCAGCACCTCACAGAGCTGGTCCGCACATTCCTTCAGAACTTTCCCTGGGATGTTGTCTGGTCCGGTTGCTTTATGAGGATTAATCTTTCTGAGACTGCCTCTCACTTCTGCTGCGGTCACTCTGAGATGCTCTTCATCTGGTGATGAGGTGAGTCTGGTGCTAGCTGGTCTGTTTGGATCATCAAAACGTGCATAAAACTTATTGAGGGCATCAGGCAGAGATGGGTCCCTGGGGCATTGTTTGTTCTTGCCTTTGTAATCTGTTATGCATTTAATACCCTTCCACATGCTCCGACCGACCCGAGAAAAAAAAAAAAAAGAAGCTTTTACTGCGTTCGCAAGCAAATGCAAGCAAATCAGTTTCCATCCATCCTACATAATCCATCCATCCATACATACATACGTCCATCCATCCATCCACTATCTTTATTTCATTAGACAAAGCAGACACGCGTAATCACCGCGCCATGCGCTCCAGCCACTGCGGTAAAGTGAGCCTCCACTCGGCTCCGTGTCTCCAGTCGGGTCTGTGTCCAGCCGCGCATCGCGCAATCACACGCGTTGGATTGGCTTAGGTTTTACAAATCGCAGCAAAGAAACTAAAATTTAAAGCACGATAATGGTGCACCAATTATGCCGATTCAACTGGCCGTTTGAAAAGGTAAAATGTACAGTTAAGATCGGATGGATCAGCCGTTCACGCTGCTGTCAGCTGGCTGTCATCAGGAATAAAAAAGCTGAATGGAGCAGCGTGTTTAATTAAAATAGCCTTCTTTTTCCCAGATAATTTTGCTCTAAAATGTTTTTGTTCATCTTTATGTAAGATTATCTTTAGAATTTATTTTTCATGTTATTTGGTGAAACAAGAAATCTTATCTTTCTTTCTTTGAAATACATTATTTGGATGGATGGATGGATGGAAACCGACCAGCCCACAAAAGCTTAATAAAAAAGACCTACCGTATTCTCCGACGTATAAGTTGCACCCTTTTGCCTACATTTCTAAGCCCTGCGACTTATAGGCCGGTGCGACTTATACGTCGATTTTTCCAATATTTTGGTCATAATTTGACTTTGGTCAAAAACTCCAAAAATGGTGCAGTACCAGTTTCGGCCGCTATGGGCGCTAAGAAACCCTTTATAGTACCTACACTGTTGACATCTGCCTGGTCCAAAAATGGTGCAGTGACACAGAAGATGAAGACTTCAATGGTTTTGAATAAATAAATAAAAACCATAAAATAAATACAGTATCTGTTTCTGTCATCATTTTAAACTGAGACACGTTTTTTACTGTAATGTCAGCTAATAAAAATATATTTTTATGTGTTTATCTTTAAAGGACAACACCCACCATGACACTAACAATTCACCATATTGTACAATTACTGTAATTTATTATTAGGTCTATTTTCATTTTTGCATTTGGGCCAGGCGAGGGTTAAAAAAAAAAAAAAAAAAACACTCCCGAATGAATCCGGAAACCTGGCCGAAGAGTCCCGAAGGGTCATGTGACTTTTGTTACATCGATCTCCACCCAGAAGGCAGAAGGTAGGAGTGAGTTTCCATGGAGGTTTATGAGAGCGAGTGGTAGTTAAAACTGCATATTTCCTGGTGCATTTGTGTGTATATGGACCAGCGCTCTGATTTTATTTATTATTTATTTTATAACACCGCTGCGGACCTTTTGCTGCTCTCATTCATTCTGCCCAGAGGAGCGAGCCGCGAGCCGCGCGCGTCTCTGGCTCCTCGTTCCGCTGGTCACCTTTGAAGTTCCTCGTGCCGGTGTAATTTGCTCCCTCGAGTGTATGTACTGTATTTGCTCTCGTCAGCCTTGTTGCGGGGAGCAGGGTCGGGAAGCACGCGGGGAGCAGCGCGCAGAGCTCAGCTGCGCGGCTGGCTGCCTTTCTGGTCACGGGGGGAGAGAATAAAAAGTCGATGCGGAAATGAATGAATTTGTCGCGATCAAACGAATTAAACTAGTATGTCTAAGTGGATGCTCGCTCAGAATATGATAGACATGAGTGAGCGACAGCAGGATTAATCAACACAGGCAGCTTTAGGGAATATTTAAAAATGCTTCCTTTTTCTTTTCCTCGCTCGCCTGTAACTCCAAGGCGTCACTTTGGTGACGTGAATGCCCTTGTGAATGCCCATATATGGAGAGGAGCAGATTTTCCCGGAGCTGCATGCTAAAATCTGCTATAAATCATGAAATAACACATTTAGCGTTATTTCTCCACAATATAAGTAATTGCTCCTGTATTATTTTTAAATAAACTAATAAATATTAATGGCGATGCAATTGGAAAACATGGTGGGTGTTGGACTTTAAAGATAAATGATGAAAGACACAAAATATACAAAAATTATGTTCATTTATTAATGAAAAGTTCAACTAAGACACATCAAACAAAATACTGTAGTTTTTATGTGATAATCTTGTCAAAAGTCCTTCCAAACAATTTGGCAGCCAGTCCAAAATAATGTTCATTTATTAATGAAAAGTTCAACTAAGACACATCAAACAAAATACTGTAGTTTTTATGTGATAATCTTGTCAAAAGTCCTTCCAAACAATTTGGCAGCCAGTCCAAAATAATGTTCATTTATTAATGAAAAGTTCAACTAAGACACATCAAACAAAATACTGTAGTTTTTATGTGATAATCTTGTCAAAAGTCCTTCCAAACAATTTGGCAGCCAGTCCAAAATAATGTTCATTTATTAATGAAAAGTTCAACTAAGACACATCAAACAAAATACTGTAGTTTTTATGTGATAATCTTGTCAAAAGTCCTTCCAAACAATTTGGCAGCCAGTCCAAAATAATGTTCATTTATTAATGAAAAGTTCAACTAAGACACATCAAACAAAATACTGTAGTTTTTATGTGATAATCTTGTCAAAAGTCCTTCCAAACAATTTGGCAGCCAGTCCAAAATAATGTTCATTTATTAATGAAAAGTTCAACTAAGACACATCAAACAAAATACTGTAGTTTTTATGTGATAATCTTGTCAAAAGTCCTTCCAAACAATTTGGCAGCCAGTCCATTTTGGGCAAAACACCAGTTCACGTGAGGTGCGACCTATAGGCCGGTGCGACCTATAGGCCGGTGCGACTTATACGTTGATTTTTCCATTTAATTGGGCATAATTAGGTTGGTAAAAATCAATTTTTAAACATGTTTAATTTTACCCTGATGCATGTTCAATAATCCAGGTAGAAAAATCTAAAAAAGCTAAGACTGGAGTCAGCTCAGTCTTTAGCACCCTCTCACAGTAGATGAACCAGTTTGCTGATGACAGCCGAAACCAGCTGCTCACATGATGGAGGACCATCAGCCTAACAATGGATCGTTAGCACCCTGATTTTTGTTTGCTTTTCACAGAGGGCTGAGTGATACTAGCAATGACAGCATTATTGTCCCCCTCTTATAATGCTTGAGTTAAAGGTTACTACACTTTGGTAGGCTGAAGTCTGTTTTTGTCTGTATATTTTGAATTATTTGTATGTGATGGACTGGAGACCTGTCCAGGTGCCCTCCGCCTCTCACACAGTGATGGCTGGACATGGACACCAGTGAGCCCCATGACTCTTAAAGGAAGAAGTGGTTAAAGATGATGGATGGATTAATTATTTGTTCCTAGATTTTTATTTTATTGTTTTAGAGGAATCCAGGCAACTATAACCTAATACAGTACTGGTAATTCAAGTTACAGCATTTAATGCATTCCTGTATTATTTGTTTGTATTTTTGGTATGAATATCAAATGATTCAAAAACTTTGATAAAGTACAGAACCTACAATTATTGTTTTAAATAAATGTTCTATTTGTTTACATTGTTGTTAATGTTTTCAGTTTAAAATTATTGTTTTAAATAAATGTTCCATTTGTTTACATTGTTGTTATTCTCAGTTTAAAATTATTGTTTCAAATAAATGTTCCATTGGTTTACATTGTTGTTTAATATTCTCAGTTTAAAATTATTGTTTTAAATAAATGCTCCATTTGTTTACATTGTTGTTTATTCTTTTCAGCTTGTCAGTTACAAAGCTGAAACTAAATTCATGACCATTTTAATAGAAAAATCATTGTTGAATCAAAAATTGTTTCTGAATCGAAACATTGATTTTGAATCGAATCGTGACACCAAAAATCGGAATCGAATCAATTCTCCAGACACAGAGATTCATACCCCTATTTGCCAGCAAAGCTGAAGTTCTGCACACCTTCCTAGCAGGGTTGCCAGATCTCCAGACCGAAAGAAGCGATCAGCTCCTTCAAAACAAGCACAAACAAGCGACTCGCTCTTTCAAATCATTGTGTAAAAAAAGGCAGTTTTAAACAGTATAAACATATTTATTATGGCATTACATATAACCAGCAAAATTATACATTAAAGAACGTATTCCATCCATCCATCCATTTTCGTCCGCTTATCCGGGATCGGGTCGCGGGGGTAGTAGCCTAAGTAGGGAGGCCCAGACTTCCCTCTCCCCAGCCACTTGGAGCAGCTCCTCTGGGGGAATCCCAAGGCGTTCCCAGGCCAGCCGAGAAACATAGTCCCTCCAGCGTGTCCTGGGTCTTCCTCTGGGTCTCCTCCCGGTGGGACATGCCCGGAACACCTCACCAGGGAGGCGTCCAGGAGGCATCCTAACCAGATGCCCGAGCCACCTCAACTGGCTCCTTTCGATGTGGAGAAGCAGCGGCTCTACTCCGAGTCCCTCCCGGATGACTGAGCTTCTCACCCTATCTCTAAGGGAGAGTCCAGACACCCTGCGGAGAAAACTCATTTCAGCCGCTTGTATCCGAGATCTCGTTCTTTCGGTCATAACCCAGAGCTCATGACCATAGATGAGGGTGGGAACGTAGATCGATCGGTAAATTGAGAGCTTTGCCTTTTGACTCAGCTCTCTCTTCACCACGACAGACCGGTACAGCGCCCGCTTCACTGCGGACGCTGCACCTATCCGCCTATCGATCTCACGCTCCAGTTTTCCCTCATTCGTGAACAAGATCCCGAGATACTTAAACTCCTCCACTTGGGGCAGGACCTCCTCCCCGACCCGGAGAGGGCATGCTACCCTTTTCCGGCTCAAGACCATGGCCTCGGATTTGGAGGAACTGATCCTCATCCCGGCTGCATCACATTCAGCTGCAAACCGCTCCAGTGAAAGCTGTAGATCACGAACTGATGAAGCCAATAGGACCACATCATCTGCAAAAAACAGAGAAGCGATTCTAAGGCCACCAAAACGGATCCTCTCAACACCTTGGCTGCACCTAGAAATTCTGTCCATAAAAGTTATGAACAGAATCGGTGACAAAGGGCAACCTTGGCGGAGTCCAACTCTCACAGGGAACGAGCCTGACTTACTGCCAGCGATGCGGACCAAGCTCTGACACCGGTCGTACAGGGACCCAACAGCCCGTATCAAAGGGCCTGGTACCCCATACTCCCGGAGTACCCCCCACAGAAGCCCCCGAGGGACGCGGTCGAATGCCTTTTCCAAGTCCACAAAGCACATGTAAACTGGTTGGGCAAACTCCCACGCACCCTCCAGGACCCTGTTGAGGGTGTAGAGCTGGTCTAGTGTTCCACGACCAGGACGAAAACCACACTGCTCCTCCTGAATCCGAGGTTCGACTATCCGACGGACCCTCCTCTCCAGAACCCCTGAATAGACCTTACCAGGGAGGCTTAAGTCCCTAAAGAACGTATTCAGTCTAAAAAATAAAAATACATTTTGCATTTTTCTCCCATCTGTGGTCGTATCCAGTCTTGAAGAGCACGCTCTTTCTCCCAATCTTTATTATATTTTTTCCCATATTTACCCCACTTAGAGCTCATATTAGCGTTGTATTGTCTAGACAAAGAATAAAGAACAATGTTGCATTCGCGTGTAGTCGGATGTCCCATGAAGAAACACGGTTTTTAATTTTAAACTCACTTTGAAAGTAATTTTCATTAATGTATCATTTTGTTTGCTAAAAACTAACATAGTTGAATGATACAAGATATATATGTTGTGTCACTATACAGTATGCTGCTCATGCTGACTCATCATTAATTGCTCGTGCTTACAGTATATAGTTTTACCGGCTATGACTGTCGCTTGCGCCAACTGCACCTGAACATAACATCCGCCTTGACGTAACATACGTGGAAGGGGGGCGTGAAAAACTACCTACCACTCGCATTATTGCTCGACTGAAAAACAAGCACAAATAAGCGACTCAATGTCCGTGAGAAGCCCCAAAAACCGCCATAAGTGGCTGATGAAATTTGAAAGCGACTCCAGGGGAAAACAGGCCCAATGCCGCTTGAAATAAGCGGACTTGGCAACTATGCTTCCTAGGCAGAGTCTGTGTTGACAGTCAGTGCTGAGGGTTGGGTTAACACAAATTAATGTAAATGAACAGCAATTGTTAACACCCCCAGGTAATGCTTTTGGAATGGGGACATTCTTCTAAAGCTTTGAGGCCTGTTTTCTCCCTAATCTTATTTGCAGATTGCCAACATTGAAATGGCTGTATCTTCTCCATTTTTTTTGGGAGCGACATGTGTTTGGCATCATCGGATAGCTTAGAACCCACACTTTCAGATTCTGTAAATAACTCAAAATGACCCAGGGGAGACTTGTTCCTGGTTTTGCCATAGCCAGTCACAAATGTAAATTAAATAGTGAAATGTCAATAATTGTTGATATTATAGAAATGATAACAATAGAAATAATAAACAAAAACGATAAAAACATAATAAGTTGTATAGATCACCAGGATCAACTATAGAAATATTCACTGATAAAATCTTGGAGCTATTGGAGAAGAGTTTTGATAAAAAAGTTTTTTGTGTGGAGACTTTAACATTGATATGGGAAATAAAATAGATTCAAATAACATCAGTACATTTATAAATTCAATGTACAGTACAGTTTAAATATGTATCCGTTGATATCAAGGCCAACAAGAATTACAACTCATAGTGCCACTATAATTGATAATATTTTCACAAATATAACAAATGGGGATGTGATAGGTGGTATTTTAACGACTGACTTAAGTGATCATTTACCAGTTTTCACAATCTATAAAAATGATCAAAGCATCACAAAAGCAGTTACAACTAAGAAAAAGATCATAAACACATAAAAAAAAACTTTTGGAAAAATTAAAAGAGGATCTAGATAAACAAGACTGGAATGAAGTGTATGTTGATGATGTGAACAGATCATATGATGAGTTTATGAATATCTTGGAAACTCTGTATGAAAAGAATTGTGTACAAACAAATTATACAAAGAGAAATATCGTTGACCAACCATGGATGACAAAAGGGTTGAGAAATGCTTGTAAAAAAAAGAATTATTTGTATTCATGTTTCTTGAAATTGCGAAGTCAGAACGCTGAAGAAAAATATAAAAAGTATAAAAATAAATTAGTAGGGATTATAAGGAAACATAAGAAAGAATATTATAGTAAATTATTAGATAAAAGTAATGGTGATATGAAAGCAACATGGCGAGTAATGAATAGTGTTCTGAAGAATCATAAAGCAAAAACTGGTATTTCAAAATATTTTGTAAAAGACAACGATGAAGTTCATGATGAAAATGAAATTGTAAATGGATTTAATCAATATTTTGTGAATGTTGGATCAAGCCTTGCAGCTAAAATACCAAAAGTAGATAATAATGTGAGCCATTCAATTACAGGTTGTGCAAACAGTATTTTTCTAAATGGAACTAACAAAGAGGAAATAATGAATGTAGTAAAAAATCTTACAGACAAGAGATCAAAAGACTGGGTGGACATGGATATGATGTTTGTCCATCCATCCATTTTCTTCCGCTTATCCGGGGTCGGGTCGCGGGGGTAGCAGCCTAAGTAGGGAGGCCCAGACTTCCCTCTCCCCAGCCACTTGGAGCAGCTCCTCTGGGGGAATCCCAAGGCGTTCCCAGGCCAGCCGAGAAACATAGTCCCTCCAGCGTATCCTGGGTCTTCCTCTGGGTCTCCTCCCGGTGGGACATGCCCGGAACACCTCACCAGGGAGGCGTCCAGGAGGCATCCTAACCAGATGCCCGAGCCACCTCAACTGGCTCCTCTCGATGTGGAGAAGCAGCGGCTCTACTCCGAGTCCCTCCCGGATGACTGAGCTTCTCACCCTATCTCTAAGGGAGAGTCCAGACACCCTGCGGAGAAAACTCATTTCAGCCGCTTGTATCCGAGATCTCGTTCTTTCGGTCATAACCCAAAGCTCATGACCATAGATGAGGGTGGGAACGTAGATCGATCGGTAAATTGAGAGCTTTGCCTTTTGACTCAGCTCTCTCTTCACCACGACAGACCGGTACAGCGCCCGCTTCACTGCGGACGCTGCACCTATCCGCCTATCGATCTCACGCTCCAGTTTTCCCTCATTCGTGAACAAGATCCCGAGATACTTAAACTCCTCCACTTGGGGCAGGACCTCCTCCCCGACCCGGAGAGGGCATGCTACCCTTTTCCGGCTCAAGACCATGGCCTCGGATTTGGAGGAACTGATCCTCATCCCGGCCGCATCGCATTCAGCTGCAAACCGCTCCAGTGAAAGCTGTAGATCACGAGCTGATGAAGCCAATAGGACCACATCATCTGCAAAAAACAGAGAAGCGATTCTAAGGCCACCAAAACGGATCCTCTCAACACCTTGGCTGCGCCTAGAAATTCTGTCCATAAAAGTTATGAACAGAATCGGTGACAAAGGGCAACCTTGGCGGAGTCCAACTCTCACCGGAAACGAGCCTGACTTACTGCCGGCGATGCGGACCAAGCTCTGACACCGGTCGTACAGGGACCTAACAGCCCATATCAATGGGCCTGGTACCCCATACTCCCGGAGTACCCGCCACAGAACCCCCCGAGGGACGCGGTCGAATGCCTTTTCCAAGTCTACAAAGCACATGTAAACTGGTTGGGCAAACTCCCACGCACCCTCCAGGACCCTGTTGAGGGTGTAGAGCTGGTCTAGTGTTCCACGACCAGGACGAAAACCACACTGCTCCTCCTGAATCCGAGGTTCGACTATCCGACGGACCCTCCTCTCCAGAACCCCTGAATAGACCTTACCAGGGAGGCTTAAGAGTGTGATCCCTCTATAGTTGGAACACACCCTACGGTCCCCCTTTTTGAATAGGGGAACCACCACCCCAGTCTGCCAATCCAAGGGAACTGCCCCCGATGTCCACGCGATATTGCAGAGTCGCGTAAGCCAACACAACCCCACAACATCCAGAGCCCTAAGGAACTCAGGACGAATCTCATCCACCCCCGGAGCCTTGCCACCGCGGAGCTTTTTAACCACCTCGGCGACCTCCGCACCAGAGATTGGAGAGCCCGATCCAAAGTCCCCAGGCTCCGCTTCCTCAGTGGAAGACGTGCCAGTAGGATTGAGGAGGTCTTCGAAGTATTCCGCCCACCGACTCACAACATCCCGAGTTGAGGTCAACAGCACGCCATCCCCACCATAAATGGTGTTGGTCGCGTACCGCTTTCCCCCCCTGAGACGCCGGATGGTGGACCAGAATCGCCTCGAAGCCGTACGGAAGTCATTCTCCATGGCCTCTCCGAACTCCTCCCACGCCCGAGTTTTTGCCTCAGCAACCACCCGAGCCGCATGCCGCTTGGACTGCCGGTACCTATCTGCTGCTTCCGGGGTCCCACAGGCCAAAAAGGCCCAATAGGACTCCTTCTTCAGCTTGACAGCATCCCTCACCGCCGGTGTCCACCACCGGGTTCGAGGGTTGCCACCACGACAGGCACCAACAACCTTGCGGCCACAACTCCGATAAGCTGCCTCGACAATAGAGGCGCGAAACATGGCCCACTCGGGCTCAATGTCCCCCGCCTCCCTCGGAACGTGTTCAAAGCTCTCCCGGAGGTGGGAGTTAAAGCTCCGTCTTACGGGAGACTCTGCCAGACGTTCCCAGCAGACCCTCACAATACGTTTGGGTCTGCCAGGTCTGACCGGCATCCTCCCCCACCATCGGAGCCAACTCACCACCAGGTAGTGGTCAGTTGACAGCTCCGCCCCTCTCTTCACCCGAGTGTCCAGGACATGCGGCCGCAGATCAGATGAGACGACAACAAAGTCGATCATTGAACTACGACCTAGGGTGTCCTGGTGCCAAGAGCACATATGGACACCCTTATGCCTGAACATGGTGTTCGTTATGGACAATCCATGACGAGCACAGAAGTCCAACAACAGAACACCACTCGGGTTCAGATCAGGGGGGCCGTTCCTCCCAACCACACCCCTCCAGGTCTCACTGTCATTGCCCACGTGAGCGTTGAAGTCCCCCAGCAGAACAAGGGAGTCCCCAGGAGGCGCACCCTCCAATACCCCCTCCAAGGACTCCAAAAAGGGTGGGTAATCTGCGCTGCCGTTTGGCGCATAGGCACAAACAACAGTCAGAGCCCGTCCCCCCACACGTAGGCGAAGGGAGGCTACCCTCTCGTTCACCGGGGTGAACCCCAACGTACAGGCACCGAGATGGGGGGCAACAAGTATGCCCACTCCTGCTCGGCGCCTCTCACCAGGGGCAACTCCAGAGTGGAAGAGTGTCCAACCCCTCTCAAGGAAACTGGTTCCAGAGCCAGAGCCATGCGTTGAGGTGAGTCCGACTATTTCTAGCCGGAACCTCTCAACCTCACACACTAGCTCAGGCTCCTTCCCCACCAGAGAGGTGACATTCCATGTCCCAATGGCCAGCTTCTGTAGCCGAGGATCAGACCGCCAGGGTCCCCGCCCTCGGCCACCACCCATTCCACAATGCACCCGACCCCTTTGGCCCCTCCCACAGGTGGTGAGCCTATGGGAAGGGGGACCCACGTCTCCTCTTCGGGCTGTGCCCGGCCGAGCTCCATGGGTGAAAGCCCGGCCACCAGGCGCTCGCCAACGTGCCCCTCCTCCGGGCCTGGCTCCAGAGTGGGGCCCCGGTGACCCGCGTCCGGGCGAGGGAACATTGTTTCCATTTATATTACTCATCATAAGGGGTCTTGTGGGCTGCGCTTTGTCTCGTCCCTCACCTAGGACCTGTCTGCCTTGGGTGACCCTACTAGGGGCATAAAGCCCCTGACAGCATAGCTCCTAGGATCATTGGGACACTCAAACCCCTCCACCACCCTCCTCCGTCACTTAAAATATTAAACATATAAATTATTTTGAATTAAACATTCCTGTTTTTACTTGAACTATGTTGCATTTCAATGAGAAAAAATTTCTGCACAGTAATGATGTGATTTGTGGTAAAGTCGTACTTACCCTCACTGTTTCTACAACATCCTGAAGAACGAGCAACAAACACAGCAACTTAGGGAAAATTACATGGAAAATGTCCAACTTTGGAGGGCCTTTATTTTGAAATTCCACATGAGATCTTGGTGACATTTGGTGAACAACATCTGGAGATGTTCTACAGTCAGCCTGAAGTGAGACTGGTCACTGGAAACTAAGAGTTTTGTTTTAATATTAATGGAAACTTCAGGGAAAACAATTTAACATTCTCACATAATGAACATACAAATAACCACAAAACAGAGACAAAAGTTAAATATTATGGATCCATATTCACAGGAGGACATTAAAAATCATTTCTGAACATAGACCAGCAAGAATGACTTCAATCATCTAGAGTCAAAACATGAAAAACACATTGAAGTTTTTTATTTATTTAACTTAGCAACACAAAAAGTTCTCTACTCTTTGGATATGGGGGCGACATTCAAACTTTTAGTGGAAACAGCTGAGCAGGAATGTTGGTCCCATTACAGCTTCCAGTGCTAACATGTGTTTTATGTACAGAGTTTGTACCAACAGGAGACACACATCAGCTTTTATTTTGAAAGAACCTCGCAAGCGTGACTGATTCATGGTGTTAGCGCGTGCACAACCAAACTGCGTGAGCGCTGACTTTTAGAAGTGGAGGCTGCTGGACCGAAGTATAATATTGAACAATTTTACTAGAAATTACAACCATACCTGTTAGAGAACAAACATGTGGTTGGTGGAGGTCTGACGTGAAGCTCCTGCTCCTACACAGAAAAACACACACACAGTCACGAGACTAGATTATCCAAGCACGCGACAACGAGACGTAGCTGCTAACAGCTACACATGCTAACAGCTACACATGCTAACAGCTACACATGCTAACAGCTACAGATGCTAACAGCTACACATGCTAACAGCTACACATGCTAACAGCTACACATGCTAACAGCTACACATGCTAACAGCTACACATGCTAACAGCTACACATGCTAACAGCTACACATGCTAACAGCTACACATGCTAACAGATAGACATGCTAACAGCTACACATGCTAACAGCTACACATGCTAACAGCTACACATGCTAACAGCTACACATGCTAACAGCTACACATGCTAACAGCTACACATGCTAACAGCTACACATGCTAACAGCTACACATGCTAACAGCTACACATGCTAACAGCTACACATGCTAACAGCTACACATGTTAACAGCTACACATGCTAACAGCTACAGACGTTAACAGCTACAGATGTTAACAGCTACAGACGTTAACAACTACAGATGTTAACAGCTACAGACGTTAACAGCTACAGATGTTAACAGCTACAGACGTTAACAGCTACAGACGTTAACAGCTACAGACGTTAACAGCTACAGATGTTAACAGCTACAGATGTTAACAGCTACAGACGTTAACAGCTACAGACGTTAACAGCTACAGACGTTAACAGCTACAGACGTTAACAGCTACAGACGTTAACAGCTACAGATGTTAACAGCTACAGATGTTAACAGCTACAGATGTTAACAGCTACAGACGTTAACAGCTACAGACGTTAACAGCTACAGACGTTAACAGCTACAGACGTTAACAGCTACAGACGTTAACAGCTACAGACGTTAACAGCTAAAGATGTTAACAGCTACAGATGTTAACAGCTATAGACTTTAACAGCTACAGATGTTAACAGCTACAGATGTTAGGAGCTACAGACGCTAACAACTACAGATGTTAACAGCTTCAGACGCTAACAACTACAGATGTTAACAGCTACAGACGCTAACAACTACAGATGTTAACAGCTACAGATGTTAAAAGCTACACACGCTAACAACTACAGATGTTAACAGCTACAGACGCTAACAACTACAGATGTTAACAGCTACAGATGTTATCAGCTACACACGTAACAACTACAGATGTTAACAGCTACAGACGTTAACAGCTACAGATGCTAACAACTACAGATGTTAACAGCTACAGATGTTAAAAGCTACACACGCTAACAACTACAGATGTTAACAGCTACAGACGTTAACAGCTACGCTAACAACTACAGATGTTAACAGCTACGCTAACAACTACAGATGTTAACAGCTACAGATGTTAACAGCTACAGATGTTAACAGCTACAGACGTTAACAGCTACAGATGTTAACATCTGAAATGAGTTTTCTCCGCAGGGTGGCATCTACACACGCTAACAACTACAGATGTTAACAGCTACAGACGTTAACAACTACAGATGTTAACAGCTACAGACGTTAACAGCTACAGATGTTAACAGCTACAGATGTTAACAGTTACA
>JBBPBX010073419.1:4953-17829 GCA_038048925.1 Garcialebias charrua | reverse complement strand
TATATAAATAGCGGATTAGATTAGCTTCCCCTAATTTTCATAAGACATTTGTGCTTTTGAAATTGTGGACCTAAAAAAAATTAATAAGCGTTTTAGAAATTGTGGAACTAATTTTTTAATTAGCGTTGCCCACCACCGGAATTTGCAGCAAAAAAATCCAGAAAAGTGGGCATCTTTTCAAATGTCATGTCAAAGTAAGGCTTAAATGTCTGATAACCCTACTGAAAAGGCTTGGTGTTACTGGTTAGGGCTGTGCATGTCTGCATTATAAGACAGGCTCAAAGTTGCTAAATGTTCAGGGTTGAATATTTTCTTATTTGGGTTGCATGGTTTGCGTTTGAGTAAATGTAGGTCAATGTTTGTGGTTCTAGTTCCTTCAAATAAGATGAATGCAGAAGTTTTGTTAATAAATGGAAATCTTTATTTTGTTCTTCATACTGTATTTTTAAGATGTTATCTGTAAAATAAACTGCAAGCATCATATTCTAGTTTCAAACCAACATGTGGTTTTGTCTTTCTAGAAACCAGTTCAGTGTTGTTTGTTGTTTGTGACAACTGGCATATTAAAGTTGTAAGATGTGAAAACTTACTGTTCAGTCATTTTCTGCTCAACATCTGAACCAAAACAAACAAAAAATAAAAAAAATACTGTATTTTCTGGCCTATAAGTCACACTTTTTTTACACTAATTTTCATGTCCTGCGACTTTTCGGGCGGAAAATACGGTATATATGGGCCCCCATATTGACTCAAGCCCATGGGTCCCCATCCTCCTAAATCCGGCCCTGACCGTACGTGACAATTTTCACTTTTTAAACCTAATCTAATCCGACAGATATAAAATTTGAGACCCTGGAGAAAGAAAATGAAAACAAAAAAAAGTTTTTTAAAAAATGGCACAAGATGTGGAGACAAGCTGATTTCACAGGAAAAAAATGGCAGAGGCACAAAAATAAATCAAGCTTTTACTGAGATTGGAAAAATGGTCATTTAGTTTCATGAGTGTGTTGAGCGAGGAGGTTATTCGTGTCTTTAAGTGTGTTCGTGTCACGCCTGAGCTGGAGGAGACAGCAGCATTTGCCCTGTGATGAGGCCGTGCAGATTAGTGTGAAGTGAGAAGCCAGTTTTGATCTTGCGAAGCAGCTCTGTGCGTGTCACATTGTATCTGAAGGCGGGGAGTAAAAAGGGGAAACAGCGGGGCCGTCACATTTAACAGCAGCTCTGTCCTGCTGATGAAGACGAAGAGGAGAGGATGAGTCCAGCAGCTCTGCTCACTGAAACGAGCTTGAGGTAAATATTCAGATTTACTGGAATAGTCAAGGTCATTTTCACAGCAAGAGTAAAAATGAAGTCAAATAAAATACACTATAAAACAAAATTCACAAAGATTTACAAAATGGCTAAATTTAAATAATCAGATGATAAAAGCTTTGTTTCTGTAGAACTAGAAACCCAATACTTTATGTAAAACAATCAATTGTGTAAATATGATGTGGTAGCCATTATCCAATTGTAATTATCAGCAAATCAAATCATCTCTTCTCTTTCAGGTCATTATTGATTAATATTGATCCAAACAGCAGTAAACCGCAACACATCTTATTGCAGATTACTGCATCCTCCTGTCTGGCTCCTGTAGACTCTTTTGTGCTCACTGAACTGAACTGAAGACAGAAGTTCATCCTTAATTCATTAGTTATTTACCATTAACTAACAATGCCCACAAGCAGTTTCTCATTATCTTTTTGTTTCTCAACAGCAAATCCCACAACTCCCAATATTTAGTATAGTCACCATTAGCAGACCTCATTTACATCGTTACTGACATTTCAGTCATTTTCTGTATAATGTGAGAAAGATATATTTAAAGAGATTCAAATGACGTTATTCATATACTGTAAGTTAAACTGCAGGAAAACAAAACATGGCAAATTTATTTTATTATTATTTTCTTTAATGGACATTGACTGTTTTTAGTTTTACAAATGTACTCAGCATCTACAAATATGGTTAAAAAACATTAATGTATTAAAGGGACATCTTTGCAACAGCTCAATAAAGGGACTCATGAATGTCAAAACAAGTTGGAGTAACAGAAGTGTTCAGAATTTGATTATTTTACTAACAAAGTATTTCCTAGAGGATTCTTTAGTGAATAGCTCAAATATTATTTACCTAAATAAATAAAGTATTTTGATACACGTCCTGTTAAATAAAAACAGGCAATAACTCGTTTTTTGTGAGCCAAATATTAATGGATGTTCCCATTTTACTTTCTTGGCGTGACAAATTTTTGCATACAAAGTTGTTTCATGTTGCCAAATAAAACCACTGCAGTCGACAGCGTAAAGTTGTAACAGCAAAATTAGACTTTTTTGTTGTTATTTGTTTGTTTGCTTTTGTTTGTTTTAGCCTCAATAAAAAAAAATTGTCATTCAACCTTTATTTATACATGTTAGACTCGTTGAGCCTTGAGGACTCATTTACAAGAGAGACCTGTTTAAACAAAGAACACAGATGACAAGAGTAGACCATCGTTAAAAAAAGGCATATAAATTTAAATAAATAAATGGAAGAAAACAATAGGAAAAAAGAGAGTAAATAAAAACAACTTCATTACAAAGCAATGTAGAAAACAAAAAAATGGTGGGTATGATAATCACAGCCAGTTATGAATCTTGGTGCACCATGATAGACAGCATCCAACAGCTGCAGGGTGCTTGTAAGAGCGTTCATGTAAATAATGTCTCTGTAATAGATGGAGAGAAGGAAAGTCACAGTTACAATGTGTTTCTTAGCATTCAGAGTTAGACAGGATCTATTTCTGAAAAATAACCCCAGTTTAACTCAGACCCGGCTGCAGAAACAATTCAATGGGGGGGCATTCTATTTTTTCAAGGGGGCATTCTATTTTTTCAAGGGGGCATTCTATTTTTTCAAGGGGGCATATTTTTTTCAACATTTTATTTGCTTCAAGTTGAACAGCGGCTCTGTGACCACTCCTGGAACTCGACCATTCCTTTGTTAGGTCTAATGCTCCTTTTTTCAAACAGACAACTTTTACTCAAATGTGTTTACTGCAGTTAAAATGACACATTGGTTTTACTTTGTGTTAAATAAAAACTTTCAAAGGTATATTCATTCCTTATTATTCTTATTTTGCTTAATGACATTTAACTCTGCATGTCATCCCTGAAATTCTGACACACAGAATCACAAGTCCAAGTGTGAACTGTGTCACAGAGTAAACACAATAAAAACATGTATTATCTGCAGTATTGTTCATTAAAATGGCTCAACACTATTAATGTATTACAGAACATATACATACAGTAGGCACATTTGATATTGTAGGCCATTGCACTAGTTAATACTTTCAGCAAGTGATTTTACTTTAATACTTTAAGTATTTTTAAAAGCAAGTACTTATTTACTTTTACTTAAGTAAAAACATTAATATGGTACTTCTACTTTTACTAGAGTACATTTTGTCTGTTTATTTGTACTTTTACTTAAGTACAGTGTTTGAGTACTTTCTCCACCACAGCACACCACAATTATGCAAGATTAATGTTATGCTGCAGACAGTATATCAAATAAACAAAATACTGTACATTTATTATCTGCACAGCCATAAGTTTATATTGGACTACCGTACTCATGTCACAGAAAGCACAGTGGTTCTTACCTTTAGAAGTTCTTTCTGGTCTTTTTATTTGCAACACTTCCAATGTTGCTGGTTAGCTCAAAATCTTCCTAATTTCTAGCTTTAAAAAAAAAAGTCAGTTGACTTCAGTGCTTACGTTACGTTTCCAACTGAAATGGATGGTGCCGCTTCCTGTCTGCTCTCATTTATTCCACTGTGTCATACGTTGTCCTCTTGTTTTGTTGGGAAAAAGTTAGATACACGGACAATGGTGAGCGTGTGTTTCTGTTTGAAACTGCTAGTTTGCACCCGCCCCCCTCGAACTGTAGTTGGCTAGAATGTTGCCTCGGCTTCATTGATTGGTTGAATTGTATGACGGACAAACAAAGATAGGAAAAATAGAAGAATGCACACTCGGAGATTAAAAACAAACAAATGAAAAACTTCCCGTTGTCCAGTCTGTCAGGGGGGGCACAGCTGACTCTGCGGGGGGGGCAATGCACCTCAATGCCCGCCCATGCCGCCGGGCCTGGTTTAACTTTCAGTTTCTTTACCAAGTTTTCCAAGTGGAGCTTAAAAGAGGCGACTCGACCAAGATCCAAAAATTTGTAGGAATCGATAAACTCAATAGGAACACCTTTCAAGGATAAAATCATAATCAAGATTTAATAATAATCATAATCATAATTAAAATCAAGGATACATGCTGGTCCTGTTCTGGATGAGTAAACCAGTATCTGATGAATTTCAGGGGGACTGTCAGACTCTGGTCCACCGGCGCTCTGTGTTGCTGTCACACTGACTCGCTCTCGGCTCGTTCCAGTCTCCAGGACCAGCAGCAGATCTCCACCAGTGAGGCCAGTTGGGTTCCTCGTCAGGGAACTGGAACTAACTCCTTCCTCTTTTCGACACTGAGCAGCTTGTGGCCGCTGTCAAAAGTGGACCTGTCAACAGCTGACATAATATCTCGGACCTCGGAGCTGTTGCGACCGAAGGAGGCTGAGCACCGTGCAAGTACCGGTGTACTGCTGTCAGGAGCTACGAGCTGGACTAGCATCGGAGCTACGTGCTGTGCTAACTGAGCTAGCATCCGAGCTGCTGTGACCGGAGGAGGCCGAGCACGTGTGCGAACCGGAGGACCGCCGCCTGGAGCTTCGAGCTGGGCCGAGCGCCGTGAGCGAACCGGAGGACCGCCGCCTGGAGCTTCGAGCTGGGCCGGGCATCGTGCGCGAGCCGGAGGACCGCCGTCTGGAGCTGGGCTGGCGTCGGAGCTGCGCCTGGAGCTACGTGCTGTGCTAACTGGGCTAACATCGGAGCTGCTGCGACCGGAGGAGGCCGAGCGCCGTGCGTGAACCGGAGGACCGCCGTCTAAGCCGGGCTAGTGAGCAAACCTCTTCGGATAACAGATCTGATTGCTGCAGGCTGCTGAAACCGTGAGTTCTGATCTGATAACTGCTGATCTGGGTGCTGGGCCACAGCCACCATAGTTATGGTAAAATGGTAAATGGAGCTTATTTATATAGCGCTTTCCAGCCCCCTGTGAGGAGCCCCAAAGCGCTTTACAATACCAGCCATCCACCCATTCATTCACACATTCATACACCGGTAGTGGTAGCCTGCCTTGCAAGGCGCCATCCAGACCTACCGGGAGCAACTCGGGGTTAAGTGTCTTGCCCAGGGACACAACGACACATGGTGGGCGGATGCGGGATTCGAACCTCCAACCTTCCGATCGGGGGACGACTGCCATTACACCTACACCACGGCCGCCCCACGCCGTTAGGCCTGTGAGCCTCGTGGAAGGGCCACGTGGTTCAGCAAACAAACCAGAAACCAGAGACCTGCTACCACTAGACTACTAACTCTGTAAGTATGATGAAAAGTAAAGGACAAAAGACACCAGAGTCGAAGGGAAACAACTCAGCAGAAATGCAAGACTTTAAATATTCACTAAACTTTATGGGTGAACAACTAGCAAAATTATCAGCAAAACTGGATTCCCAGTCCAATCTGGTTGAGGAAATAAGACAACTGAAAGAACTGATAATTAGCAAAGACAATAAAATAGCTGAACTGGAACGAAAAATAGATGACTTAGAACAATACACAAAGCAAGACAACTTGGTGATCTCAGGACTTGATGTTAGTAAGTGTCGGACATATGCAAGAACTCTTACTAACAAAGACCCAACTGAGAATGCATCTCAGGAAGAACTACAGACTCTGGAGGAGCATGTAGTTACTTTTTTACAGAACAAGAACATTAACATAGAACATGGGGACATTTCGTTCTGTCACACCCTGCCCAGTAAATCACCAAGATTCAATCCGTCAGTAGTCGTCAAGTTCATTAGCAGGAAGTTAAAAAACAATGTAATTATGCAAGCAAAAAAAAATCTGCGGGGATCAAACGTTTACATAAATGAACATCTAACCAAAAAAAATGGAAACATTGCACATGAAGCAAGGTTGTTAAAAAAACAGAACAAAATAGCATCAACATGGACAAGAAATGGATACATCTTTATCAAAACACAGGAAGGGTCTCAGCCTAAAATGATAAAAGAACTGAAGGATCTGGATGAACTCAGGAGATGAAAAATTACAAATCAATGAAACAACTCACACTCAAAATGGACAAAATATACAGTGAAATGAACAAATACATTAGAACATGACAACATACGAAGACTCAGAACCTAAAATATATAATGTTGAAAATGTGATTGATGTAAATTTTTTCCTGTAATAAAAGATAGTAACTGTTACAAGTTTTCATACACGTGTCAGACATATTGGATTTTGAAGTTGGGGGTCAGTGAGAAACCTCTGATTCTCCCAGTCCAAAAATCAGACTTTAGGTGTGTTTCAGATGGTTTTTCCAGCCTAGAACTCAGAAATGTTGACTTCAAAATGGACAATACAATCAGTTGAAACAACAAACATGCAAAACCTTCAGCTTTTACGCTCGGGTGCCTTTCAAAGAAAACTGACGGCCGAACTGTTCCAAGGTGATATCCAGTCATGTTTCGCTGGGCCCACAATGACCTCACCTAAAGACCGTGTTAGGACAGGCTGGGCAGACAGTGTAGGTTACAGAAAACGAGCTGGTGGGTGTCCGGTATCTTAACTGCTGAGTCAAAGAACACCTGGACTCTTTGAGGAACCGGACACCTTTTTATCCGATCCTACACCTTCAGTTGTCACTCAGTCATCTGCAATGCAAGCAACTACTGTATAACACCTGTGTTTGCATGAGTTTTACATACTTGAACGCATTTAATAGGGGCTACAACCACAGCTGAACTTCCACCGCTCTCTTCTTGCTCCTTCCTGTTGGGCAAATCTTGCAGTTGTAGAACGAGACGGAAAAGGAAAGGAGTTTCACAATCTCAATTGCGTATCAGCACCCCGCTGATGCCAGACGTCAATAAAAGCAGCCATAAAGCATCGGGAATATTTGCACAGCTACGTCTGGACTGCGCTACATGCCATGGCAGAGGTTCTTGGGGCAGAACAATGGCGACTATAGTGGAGTACCCTTAAAGCTGAAGGGGGTTTATCCGTCCTCAGGGAATTGACGCGTTTGCGTTTTGAGAGGCGGCATGCGGACTGGTTCAGGAATGTGTGCGTCTTGAATGATTGTCAGACGTTTTACTGCTTCCTGACTCTTGACCTGTGACTTCTTGATTGTGTTTATGGAACAACCTGAAGTAATGAAGGCGACCGAAACAACCAAGTTTGTATCGGTACGTAATTGCAGATTTAGGCTTGGAAACGGAGTTCCTTTAACAATGCAGTGAACCTCTTTAGGTTGGCAGTTGCTGCTCTCAAACAACTGTGAATTTTGTACTTGTTGGATGTTTTTACACCAAGTTCTGCTGTAAATTCAACATCTACCACGTTGTTGGATAACTCTCCTTTAGAGTTCATCCTCAACTTATCCTAAACAAAGTGTTCCTGTTTTTTTTCAAACAACCATGTACAACAGAGAGCAAACAACCGGTGGTAATTTCCGGTCGTTTTAATTTGTATTAGATTTTTTTTTTTTACTCTTGCGCTATCTCTTGGATGTAATTGGTTTATTTTTTGTAAACATAGTCTCTTTTTGTTGTGACCGCATAGTCCTAAAAAAGTCAAATGTACGTTTTTAATTTGAAGGGCTACACCGGAAACTAAAGCACGTTTAGAAACAAGCTTTTTCCAGTTCAGACACCACTTCTTCTTGTCATTTAAAAAAATACAGGTAGTGCTCGGGTTACGACGGCCTCGACTTATGACGTTTCGCGGTTACGAACGCCCTCCCATTGAAAAGCATTGTTCGAGTTACGTGGTTTATGCGCCTTTACAGCAAAAAATACGGTACCGAAACTCAGCGGAAATTTACAGGAGGGAGAGGGGAGTAGCTGACGCAGTCAGTGGAAACTTGCTGGAGACCTTATTGTTTGGACAGGCAGACCGGAGCAGAGGAGGTTAGGAGAGGCTACTATGCTAAATGACCTTACTGTAAAACTCTGGACCGCTGGACTGCGCGTGTAAATATTGTTTGGAGCGGAGGTTTACGAGGCAGAGAGGCTAAAGCTAAGCAACTAGCTAACATGCTAACAGACCATGCTGTAAACGCTGTGGACCACGTGAAGAAGCAGGAAGCTGCAGAGCTCGGAGGTGCATGAGCTAACATGTTAACAGACGGAGGAACAATTCACCAGCTCCCAGTAAGAAATGAACTCTTTTTTTTTCCTTCATTATGGCTCCAAATGTACTGTATGTGTTTTTTGATAATTATGTAGGGTACTATGTTAGGACAGGTGAAGTGCTTGGTAACTGTACAGTACCGTACATGTACGTGTATGGGGTGGCCAGTGTGTATGTGTTTTTCGACTTACATCAAAATCTGTGTTACGAACGGGCGTAGGATCGAAACTCGTTCGTAAGTCGGGGACTACCTGTAAACTTATTGAAGCTCGTCATCTTCTAAATTAATTTTCATAGAACAATATTATGCGTATAAAATTGACTAGCCAAGAGAGTGGCACCAATGTTTTGAAGGTGGGCACCTCCTGGCTCCCTCTCTTAGTGGCACCACTGATACAATTAATATTTAAGTACGATTGTATATTAAAAAGAAACCGTAAAGGACCAGAAGACTAGAGTTACGCAGACCTTAGCTATGAATGTACTGGGGTACGTGGCGTCAGAGTTAGCACCAGGAGCGATTCTAGAATCTGACCGTTAGGGGTGCTTAGCCAATGGCTGTTCACCTGAACAATGTAGTGGCCATTGGTGTCAGAAATATTTGTAATGTGGTGGGGACATACTGGTGGGTCTACGTGTCCTTCTTAAAAAAAAATTGAATAATGTAAATGCCATTTCCTGCATTCTGGTGTATTTTAACAGGTTGTTAAACATCAGTTTTTACCTACATAAGTAAACACTTGATTAAATTACTATTTTAGAGTTAATGGCACAACAAGAAGAAGCCTGACCAACAGCTCTTCTTGTGTGAATAGAACACGCTCCGCTTCCCTCACGCATCCTAACCCCCAACCCCCCGTTGACAACTGCCGGCACTAACGTAGCATTAAGCTAGCGCTAGCTAAGATGCTACAGACGCAGCACTCTGCTTTACATTACACAACCTAATAAACACTTTGTACAAAATCAGTTTAGTGTTACTTGATGATCATAACAAAAACTACATTTATGCAATCAGAAGTTGCAACATAAAACACACTAAACAAAGCACAGCTAGCTTTAAGCATTAACCATTAATTTAAACAGTAAGCATACGATGCAATTATGACAGAAAATGGATGATATACTTGCAGTTACCTTCGTACAGTCGAACAAGGTACTTCCTGTTTATAACTGTTGTATTCAGCTGATCATGAGGTTGCACTGGTCTTTATCGTCTTTTACATTTTTCCAGACTCAAGTTTAGATTTTGGAAATGGAATAAACTGTACAGTATTCCACTCTCTAAACGCTGTCTGAATTACATGTTCTCCACTGACAATGTTTTTTTTTAATATAATTTTTGACAAAATCCTTCAAGCAAAATCCTGACAATGTTGTTGGAGGAAAAGGGGTGGAGCTCCTTCAGATAAGGGGCGTTTACCTTATGAACAAATGGAGATCGCTGATTGGTCAATTGCTGACGTGTCTCAGCTTTTAAAACTCTCCTAAAAACACCTATACAGTACTCAATGACATTTAAAACGGGGAGAACTGATTTAGTTTTTCATTGATTCTGATTGTGTTTATGCTTTTTGTTTTATTTATTTATTTAACACAAGGCCATCAGAACTGATTTAGCATTTCATTATTTCTAATTATCTTTTGTGTTGTATATTTTTATTCCATGTGCTGTAAATATCTTATGCATGAGGGAAGAGGCGCCTTTTTTTAGCTAGCACACCTGTATTGCACGCTGCTAAGTGCTATGTCAGTGCTGGGTGGAGGGCAAGTTCGGTTTGGTAGGCGGGGTGCTCCGTTCTGTTGACGGGGTGGGGCAACCCGCTTGTATAATGGTAGGGGAAACACAGCCTCAATCAACAACAAAAGAGGCACTAATGCTTCCAGAGATCATTCTAAAAACGGGCTAAAGCCCGGGGAGTGTTGGATCTATTAGGGCATGGGTGTCAAACTCATTTGCACCGAGGGCCACATCAGTGTAATGGTTGCCCTCAAAGGGCCAGATGTTTGCATAGATGTAGAAAAATATGTCTGCATGTTGCTCTGTTATAACATAAAACCTTTTAATTTGCCAGGTTATGAAACCCACATTACTCCATAAATCAATGATCAAACTTTCCAAGTGAATAAGGAAAAAGAACAAGTTACTTATGATATTAACTTTGTTCATTGCTGCAAATTTAACATAATATAATAAGACATTTAATAAACTCAAAATAACAACATTAGGGTCGAAGGTTCACTTTGGCATATTAGCACCGTGTTTGGTGTCAAAATGCTGTTACTTGGCGGGAAACATAAATACTGTATGTATACTGGTAGTTTGTTGTCAGTGTGCCCTTTTGACTTATTTATTATACAACAATCAGACCTTTAAAGCTCTCGTGGGCTTCATAAAATGATGTGGTGGGCCACATCTGGCCCACAGGCCTTGAGTTTGACACGTGTGTATTAGGGTACGGGTGTCAACTCCATTACAAAATGGGGCCAAAATTAAATACAGGTAGTCCTCGACTTACGGCAGTCTCGACTATCGGCGATTCGACTTTACGAACGCTTCCCATTGAAAAGCATTGCTTCTAGTTACGCCGTTTATGCGCCTTTAAATTTACAGGAGGGGAGGGGGGAGAGCACTCGGTGGAGGGATGGGGAGTAGCTTCAGTGGAAATTTACTACAGACCGCATGGTTTGGGGTAGCCTGGTTAAAACCACACCCTGTCCTTCACTTCGCTTCAGACTAGGGTCTGGACTTTCTCCATAGAGAAACGATTTCTCCTGGAGATTTTTGAATGGACCAATCAGAGAACAGAAGGCGGAGTTTTGTTAGTTTAGCCTGGCGAGGTCCAGGCTATTCAGATAAATAGCTCAGAAACCACTCGGTGGATATTTTTTATGCTACCAGTGTGTAATTATATGGCTCTAATTTACTGACTGTTGGCCTGGATGAAACATTTGAGATAAAATTCGATTTTTTATCATTTATTTTCGTAGCGCACCCGAGGCTGTTTGGAAAATGTCAAACCGAAACTATTTAAATCCAGCAGATTTGACCATTTCGTGAATTGATTTAGGAACTGTTAAGCTCAGGAACACTTCTGATATAACGTCAGCTAAGAAATATATTTTTTATCAGCAGAGAAATAATAGTTTTTTACCTTGTTTTATTGAAAATTCCTTCGTGGCGGCAGCCATTTTGAATGACGACGTCAGTCGACATCGTTCAAAACTCCGCCTTCTGCTCTCTGATTGCTCAGGAACACTTCTGATATAACGTCAGCTAAGAAATATATTTTTCTCAGCAGAGAAATAATAGTTTTTTACCTTGTTTTATTGAAAATTCCTTCGTGGCGGCAGCCATTTTGAATGACGACGTCAGTCGACGTCGTTCAAAACTCCGCCTTCTGTTCTCTGATTGGTCCGAACAAAAATCTACCGGAGAAATCCTTGTGGATGGGGGAAGTCCCAGACTGTGCAGTGAAGGGAAATGAGAATTGAGCGGAGCTGTGCAGGAAGGCGAGGGCCAGGCTAGGTTTGGGGCAGATTGGAGCAGACAGAGCAGAGGAGGTTAGGAGCTATGGACTGAGTGAAGCACCTGGAAGCTGCACAGCTCTGAGGAGCAACGAGCTAACATGCTAACAGACATTGTTGTAAACGCTGTGGACTGCGTGAAGCAGATGGAAGCTGCAGAACTCTGAGGTGCAACGAGCTAACATGCTAACAGATGGAGACCAGCATACCAGTAGGTAATTAACTCCTTTTTTCCTTCATTATGGCTCCTAAATGTATGTAATTTTTGATAATTATGTAGGGTGATGTGTTAGGATAGGCTAAGTGCTTGGTAAAATAAAGTACTGTACGTATGAGGTGCCGTTTGGACGTATTTTCCGACTTACGGCAATTTCCGACATGCGAACGGCCGTAACGGAACTCGATCGTAAGTCGAGGACTACCTGTATATCAAACCAAAGGTCAATTTTAGTCAATATATAACCTCCAGTGAGAATTGTGAAATCTTTTCTAAGTTGCAGGTGTCTCAAAATGGGCTGCATCAGTCTCGTTTGATGTTCTCTGTCGTCCTTTTTGCATCAAAATCAAAGATTACTGAAAGATCCAAACTATTTTTTCATGGTTTCAAAGTTGGACACTTCATGAGAAGTTTGTACGGAAGAGCATTGCATTCACCAAATGTAAAAAAAAAATTTGACTCATGATCTCATACTTATGAGATCCTGATCTCATACTTATGAGATCATATCTCATAATTATGAGATAAGATGTCATAATTATGAGATATCTCATAATTATGCCATCTTATCTCATAATTATGAGATATTATCTAATCTCATAATTATGAGATAATATCTCATAATTATGACATCTTATCTCATAATTATGAGATATTATCTCATAATTATGAGATATGATCTCATAAGTATGACATCTTATCTCATAATTATGAGATGTCATAATTATGAGATAAGATGTTATCTTATCTCATATTTATAACATCTTATCTCATAATTATGAGATATTAT
>JBBPBX010073418.1:7500-17829 GCA_038048925.1 Garcialebias charrua | reverse complement strand
AGCAAAGTGAAGGACAGGGTCTGGTTCAACCAGGCTAAGAAAAAACAAGTACAAAAAAAACTTACAATGTCAAACATGGCTCGAGACTTAAGGCATGCATAGCACAACAGAGAATAAAGGCACATAAACAAAAACAAAAATGTGTCTTGGGCAGCTTACAACAGAAATTCGTTACAGATTGTTTTAGTTTTTAAAGCTTTTGCATTAGTACAATACTTTAAAGTAGATAAGTAAGAAGAAATATAATTAGAAAACACTATAAATCTAGAAAGTTAATTCTCAATAGAAAACACTATAAATCTAGGTTTTAGCAAGGAGAATTTACAGAACTGTGGATGTAAAATTTGGCTAATAGTAGTATTAAATTTACAACAAAAACTTTCTCACTTGAAATATTTGGACAAAAGAAACCAAACAGTATAATTTTAGCGTCAAATGGTAGGTCAATTTCTAACTTTCTATTTACATACATGAAAATGTCTTTCCAGAACACCTGAGTATGAGAACAGTCCCAGAAGAGATGGATGATGGTCTCCTCAGAGCTGTGGCAGAGTGAACACATTGGGTCTACGTTTGGACGGTACTTGGAGATTATATAGTTTACAGGATAACATTTATGCAGAATCTTTAGGGATACTTCTCGAATCTTATTAGTTATAAAGTATTTTCTAGGTAACAACCAAACATCTTTCCAACAGATATCATTAAATAAATTATCCCAGAAGAATATAGAAGCAGGTTTACTAATACATTCTCTAATTATTAATTCTCTAATACATTTGTTATTTGTTTTTTCACTTAAAAAAGGGTCAGAGTTACCAATGAATAATTCTTCAGTTAAATAGTTTGTGCTGTTTTGTACAGGATTTGACATCAACATTTTCACACCAGATGGAATTGCATCAAAGACAATTGCAAATTCTTTTGGTAGTACTGGAAAGTTATACGTAGTTAAAAATTCACTGTAAGAGTAAGTGTTGCCGTCTTTGTTGAATAACTGATGTACATGAACTATTCCTCTGTCAAACCAATTTTTAAAGAAAATAGATTTATGTTTAAAACAAATGTCTTTGTTATTCCAGATATAGTATTTGTGTGGAGAGAAATTGTGTTTGTGAACCAGAGTCCAGCACAAAAACAGCTGTTTGTGGAAATTGGAGAGTTTGATCGGGATTTTGTCAATGTTGTAATTACACCTTAAAATAAAAGATAGACCACCCAATGCTTCAAATACATGTGTTGAAATGAAGTTCCACAAAGAGTTTGGATTTAAGAGATATCTTTTGATCCATTTAATTTTAAAGGAGGAGTTTAGAGTCTGTAAGTCTAATACATTAAACCCACCAGAGCACAGCTTATTTATCATAACATTTTTTCGGATTAGATGAACCTTTTTTTTCCAAATAAAATCAAACAATGTTTTATCCACTTTTGAAATGATGTCCTTGGGAACCTCCAAGGCAGAAGTCGCATAAACCAAACTGGAGAGACCTTCAGCCTTAGAAAGTAATACACGACCGGAGATGGATAAATCTCTCTGTACCCATAAATTGAATTTTTTTTGAATTACAGTAACAAGGGGATTAAAGTTATCACTTAATCTTTGGTCCTCCTCTTTTATAATATAGATACCAAGGTATTTAACTTTGTGTTTTACTGGGATTCCTGAGATCTCTGTGTCATGACATGTTTTAATAGGGAGTAACTCACATTTAGATAAGTTAAGGTTGAGACCTGAGGCTGCAGAAAATTCACCAAGCAGCTCAACAGCACACTTTACTTGAGAGCAATCTTTTAGAAATAGAGTTGTGTCATCTGCCAGTTGGCTCAGACATATTTCTCTACCAGCAATCTGAATACCTTTTATGCAGCTGTTTTTAATGAAATGTGCTAAAATCTCCATAGGAAGAAGGAACAAAAATGGAGAAATTGGACAACCTTGTCTAATTCCACGCTCAACATTAAATCTGCCAGAGGTTCCATGAGCTAGTTTAATTGAGCTATTGCCTCCAGCATAAAGGGTGCGTACTGATTTCTTAAAGTGCTCACCAAAACCAAACAGATCCAAAGTTTTAAATAAAAAATCATGTTCCAGTGAGTCAAACGCTTTATGGAAGTCAAGAAAGAGAACAAAACTATTTTCTGATATTAAATCTGCGTAGTCTAATAAATCTAAGATAAGCCTTATATTATCAATTATGTGTCTTCCCGCCATAAAACCATTTTGAGTTTCCCCAATAACATCATGAAGTACTTTTTTCAATTTATTTGCTAAGCATAATGCTAAAATTTTATAATCATTATTTAATAATGTAATGGGGCGCCAGTTGTCTAAAACTAATACATCTTTTTGTGGTTTTGGGATGAGTGTAATTAAGCCTTGGCATAGAGTGGACGGTAATTGTTCTTTATCTATACTTTCTCTAAAAACATTCAGCAAAAAGGGAGCAAGTTCTTCCGTGAATAGTTTGTAAAATTCAGAAGTTAGCCCATCAGTACCTGGAGATTTATTTAATTTAAGTTTTTTAATAGCCTCTGAGATTTCTGTAAGCGTAATGGGAGAGTCACAAATTGATTTTTTGAAATCTCCAATTGTCTTAATATTACCTAGATTGTTAAAGAAATCATTCATATGAGCAGGTGAAATGGTTGAGGTATATAGTTTTTTATAGAAGTTTTCACACATTTTAGATAGTTCTTTTGGATCTTCTATGATATCACCATTTGAAGAGAGTCTATTTATACTATTTTTATTTTGCCTTTGTTTTTCTAGCTTAAAAAAATAGCTAGAATTTTGCTCACCCTCCTCTAACCATTTCGCTCTTGAACGTACAAATGCACCTTTAGCTTTATTGATATATAATTGATCAAGTTTTAGTTGTGCAGTTAGGAGATCTGCTTGCTGTTGTTCAGATAGATTTTCAGGCAATATGGATGATAGCGAGATTAATTTGGCTATCAGATTACTTTCATCTGATTTCTTTTCCTTTTTTAGTTTAGAACTTGTTTCTATAAACAATCTTCTCAGCTCATATTTTAAAAGCTCCCATTGTTTTTGATATTCCCCTGTATCTTCTGCAGTCTCAAAACGTTCTGAGATTTTTCTTATTATTATTTCAATTAAAGATTCGTTTTGTAATAAAGAACTATTTAGTTTCCAGTATGCTGGGTATCTTTGAGTTGGCTTATCAGGAGATAAGTTTAAGGTTAATACAATTGCTTTATGGTCTGTTAATGGAGTAGGCATAATTTCTGTTTTGCAAATTAATTGAGTCAGGGATTCCGATATTAACCAAAAGTCTATTCTGGATCGTAAAGAACCAGCCTTGTTTGTCCAAGTAAATTCTTTACTATTTGGGTTAGTAACTCTCCAGATATCATGAAGACCTTGTTCATTCATAAAATCATTCAAGAAACAGTTGGTTTTATTTCTGCTAGGTGGTGGTGTAACAGTCATTATATTGGGTCCCAGAGATGAGTAGGTATCACCACAAGGGGGCGCCTACTCCCTTTGTTTTCCGTTGTTGTACACTTGTACAAAAAGTAGAATTATTATTCCACGTAAAGGATACAGTATACAAGTGACGATGAGGGGCAGAGCGGTAAACTAATATTATTTGCTCATGTATGACAATATAATGTTTAGTACTGTGGAGAACTGGCGTTACACGGAGTTTAATAAATTGGAAGTGTGGAATAATTCAACGTGCGTCCTGCTGCTTTGAGTTTAGACCAGTTAGAGTGACTAACGGTCGCTGCTAACTTCTCCAACCTCTCACCGAACCGTCACAAATGGCGCCCGAACAAATTTTGGACCTTCCCTCCTGGATACCGATTCAGCTTTGGACTGGAGGTGATTATTTTCAAGTTTTTGTGGATACAGTTTCTGAGCGGAGTACGTCGTGATCAGTGTTGAAAGTTTGCTGGAGCCATTCATTGCCCGCACCTCGCTGAACGTCGTGATGAACTGTCCCGTTTGGATTTAATTCCTGAAAGCTGCGCATCTGCTGGTCTGCTGAAGAGGACAAGACCACCGCATATTAACTAAATTAACTCACGATTGCTGAAAGCCTGGTGAGTTTTATGGATTATTTTCCAGTGGAAATCATAAGTCATGCGGACTATTTTGTGGGCTTCAACTTGTTGAGCTGCGGAAGGATACGGACAGACTGAGCTGCACAAACACCGTGACAGCGGAGAGCAACACACCTCTGTGAACTCTGTGAACTCTGAACTCTGTGAACTCTGAACTCTGTGAACTGGGTTGATTCTCTGCTTAACACTAGGATGACTGAATTTTCAAGATCCTGAGGACAAACCCCCTCCTTCTTCTCAAACATTAGTGGGTCATTAACTGCCTTTTGTTATAAATATGTGTGCACACAACTCAGACACCCCCACCACACCAGACTGCATTCCAATGTTTCCACCAGGTAAGTAAGACTCTGCTTGCACTTCCCCCCTTAGTCAGAAGAGAGGCCCTGACCTGAATTCACACATAACAGACCCTGAAGTTATCTCACAGTTGAACAATTTGGGACATCCACTGAACGGAAAGCTTTGTCTGCTCCAGAACAATTTTATGCATAAAATTGTCTTATTCTGCTGTGTTGGTTATCCTGTAACCCTGATGTTCTGTCAAATTAATTATTTTGCTTACAAGTACTGTCTCTCTCCTTGTCCTTGGCACATGTATATACGGTGCGTGCCGGCACATGCAGGTGGCCCATTGCTGTGTTCTACAACATGCTTGACCTATTGTTGTCCATCACCTGATGGACCAACACAGGTTACATGACCTGGGGTCAACTGACAAAATGACACAGGTCACACGACATGAAGTCAACTGACGGACCGACACTGGTCACACGACATGAGGTGAACTGACGGACCGACACAGGTCACACGGCATGAGGTCAACTGACGTACCGACATAGGTCACATGACCTGAGGTCAACTGACGGACCGACACAGGTCACATGACCTGAGGTCAACTGACGGACCAACACAGGTCACATGACCTGAGGTCAAGTGACGGACCAACACAGGTCACACGACATGAAGTCAACTGACGGACCGACAAAGGTCACATGACATGAGGTCAACTGACGGACCGACATAGGTCACATGACCTGAGGTCAAGTGACGGACCAACACAGGTCACCTGACCTGAGGTCAACTGACAAAACGACACAGGTCACATGACATGTCAACTGACGGACCGACACTGGTCACATGACATGAGGTCAACTGACGGACCGACACAGGGCACATGACCTTAGGTCAACTGACGGACTGACACAGGTCACATGACCTGAGGTCATGTGATGGACCAACACAGGTCACATGACCTGAGGACAACTGACACAACGACACAGATCACATGACATGAAGTCAACTGACGGACCAACACAGGTCACATGACCTGAGGTCAACTGACAAAACAACACAGGTCATACAACATGAGGTCAATTGACGTACCGACATAGGTCACATGGCATGAGGTCAAGTGATGGACCGATACAGGTCACATGACCTGAGGTCAAGTGACGGACCAACATAGGTCACATGACCTGAGGTCAACTGACAAAACGACACAGGTCACACGACATGAAGTCAACTGACGGACCGACACAGGTCACATGACCTGAGGTCAACTGACGGACCGACACAGGTCACATGACCTGAGGTCATGTGATGGACCAACATAGGTCACATGACCTGAGGTCAACTGACACAATGACACAGGTCACATGACATGAAGTCAACTGACGGACCAACACAGGTCACATGACCTGAGGTCAACTGACAAAACAACACAGGTCATACAACATGAGGTCAATTGACGTACCGACATAGGTCACATGGCATGAGGTCAAGTGACGGACCGATACAGGTCACATGACCTGAGGTCAAGTGACGGACCAACACAGGTCACATGACCTGAGGTCAACTGACAAAACGACACAGGTCACACGACATGAAGTCAACTGACGGACCGACATAGGTCACACGACCTGAGGTCAACTGATGGACCGACATAGGTCACATGACCTGAGGTCAACTGACGGACTGACACAGGTCACACGGCATGAGGTCAACTGACGTACCAACACAGGTCACATGACCTGAGGTCAACTGACACAACAACACAGGTCACATGACATGAAGTCAACTGATGGACCGACACAGGTCACACGGCATGAGGTCAACTAACGTACCAACACAGGTCACATGACCTGAGGTCAACTGACACAACGACACAGGTCACATGACATGAAGTCAACTGAGGGACCGACACAGGTCACATGACCTGAGGTCAAGTGACGGACCAACGCAGGTCACATGACCTGAGGTCAACTGACAAAACGACACAGGTCACACGACATGAAGTCAACTGACAGACCGACACAAGTCACATGACCTGAGGTCAATTGATGGACCGACATAGGTCACATGACCTGAGGTCAACTGACGGACCGACACAGGTCACATGACCTGAGGTCAAGTGATGGACCAACACAGGTCACATGACCTGAGGTCAACTGACAAAACGACACAGGTCACACGACATGAAGTCAACTGACATGGACCAGATTGCACATTTATATACGGTGCGGCCCATTGCCGTGTTCTACAACATGCTTGACCTGGCAGCGATAAATGCTTATGTGTTATACAAGCCTGCACTGGTTCCAAGGATTTTGGACTGAGGGGTAGGGGGTGTAGATGTAGAATTAATGGGTCATTAGCAGGGTCATTAGCATGTGAATCGACATTATATAGCCCACTGAAAGGGACCGGGGGATTTAGAAGCCAAGTTCACCTGCGCAAAAAAGCGCAGCCTTAGTCAAATTAGTGTTAAAGCAGGGCTTCTCAAGTGTTTTAGCTTCAGAGGAGAAAAACTTACTTACTTACTTACTTACTTTACTTACTTACTTACTTACTTACTTACTGAAAGCAAGTATGTGAGTAGAGGTAGAACAGCACCCCCTGGTGGACACTTTGAGAAGTGCAAAAAGCTTACGGCACAGGCGGTCTCCCATCCAAGTACTAACCAGGCCCGACCCTGCTTAGCTTCCGAGATCGGGCGTGTTCAGGGTGGTATGGCCGTAAACGAAGAGCTCTCTCACAAATAGGACTTTTAAAGTTTTCCCGACAAGGAAACCCTTTGCATGCTAATTGTTTTCCCCAACTTCTGTTTTCATGAAAACAATCATTTAAAGCAGGGCTTCTCAAGTGTTTTAGCTTCAGAGGAGAAAAAACTTACTTACTTACTTACTTACTTACTTACTTACTGAAAGCAAGTGTGTGAGTAGAGGTAGAACAGCACCCCCTGGTGGACACTTTGAGAAGTGCAAAAAGCTTACGGCACCTGGTATTCCCAGGCGGTCTCCCATCCAAGTACTAACCAGGCCCGACCCTGCTTAGCTTCCGAGATCAGACGAGATCGGGCGTGTTCAGGGTGGTATGGCCGTAAACGAAGAGCTCTCTCACAAATAGGACTTTTAAAGTTTTCCCGACAAGGAAACCCTTTGCATGCTAATTGTTTTCCCCAACTTCTGTTTTCATGAAAACAATCATTTAAAGCAGGGCTTCTCAAGTGTTTTAGCTTCAGAGGAGAAAAAACTTACTTACTTACTTACTTACTTACTTACTTACTTACTGAAAGCAAGTGTGTGAGTAGAGGTAGAACAGCACCCCCTGGTGGACACTTTGAGAAGTGCAAAAAGCTTACGGCACCTGGTATTCCCAGGCGGTCTCCCATCCAAGTACTAACCAGGCCCGACCCTGCTTAGCTTCCGAGATCAGACGAGATCGGGCGTGTTCAGGGTGGTATGGCCGTAAACGAAGAGCTCTCTCACAAATAGGACTTTTAAAGTTTTCCCGACAAGGAAACCCTTTGCATGCTAATTGTTTTCCCCAACTTCTGTTTTCATGAAAACAATCATTTAAAGCAGGGCTTCTCAAGTGTTTTAGCTTCAGAGGAGAAAAAACTTACTTACTTACTTACTTACTTACTGAAAGCAAGTATGTGAGTAGAGGTAGAACAGCACCCCCTGGTGGACACTTTGAGAAGTGCAAAAAGCTTACGGCACAGGCGGTCTCCCATCCAAGTACTAACCAGGCCCGACCCTGCTTAGCTTCCGAGATCGGGCGTGTTCAGGGTGGTATGGCCGTAAACGAAGAGCTCTCTCACAAATAGGACTTTTAAAGTTTTCCCGACAAGGAAACCCTTTGCATGCTAATTGTTTTCCCCAACTTCTGTTTTCATGAAAACAATCATTTAAAGCAGGGCTTCTCAAGTGTTTTAGCTTCAGAGGAGAAAAAACTTACTTACTTACTTACTTACTTACTTACTTACTGAAAGCAAGTGTGTGAGTAGAGGTAGAACAGCACCCCCTGGTGGACACTTTGAGAAGTGCAAAAAGCTTACGGCACCTGGTATTCCCAGGCGGTCTCCCATCCAAGTACTAACCAGGCCCGACCCTGCTTAGCTTCCGAGATCAGACGAGATCGGGCGTGTTCAGGGTGGTATGGCCGTAAACGAAGAGCTCTCTCACAAATAGGACTTTTAAAGTTTTCCCGACAAGGAAACCCTTTGCATGCTAATTGTTTTCCCCAACTTCTGTTTTCATGAAAACAATCATTTAAAGCAGGGCTTCTCAAGTGTTTTAGCTTCAGAGGAGAAAAAACTTACTTACTTACTTACTTACTTACTTACTTACTGAAAGCAAGTGTGTGAGTAGAGGTAGAACAGCACCCCCTGGTGGACACTTTGAGAAGTGCAAAAAGCTTACGGCACCTGGTATTCCCAGGCGGTCTCCCATCCAAGTACTAACCAGGCCCGACCCTGCTTAGCTTCCGAGATCAGACGAGATCGGGCGTGTTCAGGGTGGTATGGCTGTAAACGAAGAGCTCTCTCACAAATAGGACTTTTAAAGTTTTCCCGACAAGGAAACCCTTTGCATGCTAATTGTTTTCCCCAACTTCTGTTTTCATGAAAACAATCATTTAAAGCAGGGCTTCTCAAGTGTTTTAGCTTCAGAGGAGAAAAAACTTACTTACTTACTTACTTACTTACTTACTTACTTACTGAAAGCAAGTGTGTGAGTAGAGGTAGAACAGCACCCCCTGGTGGACACTTTGAGAAGTGCAAAAAGCTTACGGCACCTGGTATTCCCAGGCGGTCTCCCATCCAAGTACTAACCAGGCCCGACCCTGCTTAGCTTCCGAGATCAGACGAGATCGGGCGTGTTCAGGGTGGTATGGCCGTAAACGAAGAGCTCTCTCACAAATAGGACTTTTAAAGTTTTCCCGACAAGGAAACCCTTTGCATGCTAATTGTTTTCCCCAACTTCTGTTTTCATGAAAACAATCATTTAAAGCAGGGCTTCTCAAGTGTTTTAGCTTCAGAGGAGAAAAAACTTACTTACTTACTTACTTACTTACTTACTTACTTACTTACTTACTGAAAGCAAGTATGTGAGTAGAGGTAGAACAGCACCCCCTGGTGGACACTTTGAGAAGTGCAAAAAGCTTACGGCACAGGCGGTCTCCCATCCAAGTACTAACCAGGCCCAACCCTGCTTAGCTTCCGAGATCGGGCGTGTTCAGGGTGGTATGGCCGTAAACGAAGAGCTCTCTCACAAATAGGACTTTTAAAGTTTTCCCGACAAGGAAACCCTTTGCATGCTAATTGTTTTCCCCAACTTCTGTTTTCATGAAAACAATCATTTAAAGCAGGGCTTCTCAAGTGTTTTAGCTTCAGAGGAGAAAAAACTTACTTACTTACTTACTTACTTACTTACTTACTGAAAGCAAGTGTGTGAGTAGAGGTAGAACAGCACCCCCTGGTGGACACTTTGAGAAGTGCAAAAAGCTTACGGCACCTGGTATTCCCAGGCGGTCTCCCATCCAAGTACTAACCAGGCCCGACCCTGCTTAGCTTCCGAGATCAGACGAGATCGGGCGTGTTCAGGGTGGTATGGCCGTAAACGAAGAGCTCTCTCACAAATAGGACTTTTAAAGTTTTCCCGACAAGGAAACCCTTTGCATGCTAATTGTTTTCCCCAACTTCTGTTTTCATGAAAACAATCATTTAAAGCAGGGCTTCTCAAGTGTTTTAGCTTCAGAGGAGAAAAAACTTACTTACTTACTTACTTACTTACTTACTTACTTACTGAAAGCAAGTGTGTGAGTAGAGGTAGAACAGCACCCCCTGGTGGACACTTTGAGAAGTGCAAAAAGCTTACGGCACCTGGTATTCCCAGGCGGTCTCCCATCCAAGTACTAACCAGGCCCGACCCTGCTTAGCTTCCGAGATCG
>JBBPBX010073418.1:0-5000 GCA_038048925.1 Garcialebias charrua | reverse complement strand
GACAGAGAGGAGACAAAAACTGTTAACAGGACTCTGAGCTTCATGAAGGACAACACACTGAGGAGCTGAAGCCTCACTTGTAGGTCCACGGTGAGATGGAGTCGCTGGCCAAAGAACTGACTTTTAGGCTGGGAACTAAATTGTTTGGGTCCAAACGCAGAGGGACCGTTTCTTCTGCTAATCCTTCAAAGGACTTCCTGTGTGGCTTTGCTGCTGTCTGTGGGACCACCACCACCATCATCATCAACAGGACAGCGCTGACAACCTGAGGAAGAAGAACATTCATTCATTCAACCTTTATTTATACAGGCTAGCCTCGTTGAGCCACGGGGACTCATTTACAAGAGAGACCTGTCTCACTCACACCTAGGGTCAATTTAGAGTTACCAATCAGTCTAACATGCATGTTTTTGGTCTGTGTATGTTATACATGAACACAGAATTTTAATTAAGTCATCTTTTTAAAAATTCTTAAATTTATAAAGTTGTACATTTTCTGTGACGTGGTTAGAAAAATAAAATAATAAAAAAAATAAGCTTCAAAGATATTTATTGTCAATATTGTGCATCTGTATTATTCTAATTTTATGTCCACTAAAATTGCAGCACAGAAAAGCCATAACAATAAAGAAATACATTATATAAAAACTGGAGCGTGAGATTGATAGGCGGATAGGTGCAGCGTCCGCAGTGAAGCGGGCGCTGTACCGGTCTGTCGTGGTGAAGAGAGAGCTGAGTCAAAAGGCAAAGCTCTCAATTTACCGATCGATCTACGTTCCCACCCTCATCTATGGTCATGAGCTTTGGGTTATGACAGAAAGAACAAGATCTCGGATACAAGCGGCTGAAATGAGTTTTCTCCGCAGGGTGTCTGGACTCTCCCTTAGAGATAGGGTGAGAAGCTCAGTCATCCGGGAGGGACTCGGAGTAGAGCCGCTGCTTCTCCACATCGAGAGGAGCCAGTTGAGGTGGCTCGGGCATCTGGTTAGGATGCCTCCTGGACGCCTCCCTGGTGAGGTGTTCCGGGCATGTCCCACCGGGAGGAGACCCAGAGGAAGACCCAGGACACGCTGGAGGGACTATGTTTCTCGGCTGGCCAGGGAACGCCTTGGGATTCCCCCAGAGGAGCTGCTCCAAGTGGCTGGGGAGAGGGAAGACTGGGCCTCCCTACTTAGGCTGCTACCCCCGCGACCCGACCCCGGATAAGAGGAAGAAAATGGATGGATGGATGGATGGATTATATAAAAACAACTATTAAACTTTGGTTTTTGTTTCTGCCTACCGTAATATCTGGTGGAAATACATTTCATAAACAATATTAGACATACAACCTTACCATCTACATTTTAAAATTGTGTAATAATATTATGATCACAGTTATATTAGTTGCAGTGCAAACCATAAAATAATCTTGACATAAATACAGTTTCCCCTTACTTACCTTGTTTCCAAAACCTGAATGGGAGTCTCCCCAAATTCACTTCTGAGACCTTCCCCAAAGTCATCATCTCTGCATAAAAACATATAATGTAGTTCAAACAATAATCAGATATTCTTTTCAACACATTTATCACACAATGACAAATTTATCTAACATATCAAAGCATGTAGGATGATTTAAAAAATAGCATCAAACAGCCATCTTCCATCCTGTTCTGCTGCTAGAAGTAAAATTTGAACTTTTTATGCTCTCCTTTCATCCTGCTTCACTGCATGCTCATGTCCGCAGCAAACTCGTCCACCCCACCGCAAGTTTTACAGATTTTATTCCAAAATTTAATAATTTTTGAGGCCCTTTATACAGGTAAACGTCCAAAGAGGTTGAGATGTATGCATCAACAACATATATTGTGTAGTACAACTAACAGACTTTTAGATTATGAACACCAAATGATCTGCAGACAATATGCTAATTGCTAGTTGTTGAGATCATGCCTCTCTTACACAGACAGCGCAGTTACAGTACTTTCAACATATCTGCATGCTGATCCACAATACAATAAGTTAGGATAACTAAATGTACGTATCAAAACAATACTGAGGTTGAATGAGTTAGCTGCTGCCATTAGCATCACGTCAGCTGTAGGCCGGAAAACGATTTTAGCCTGTTGTAGATAATATCATGGCATTTGCGCTATCACATGAGTCAAGCAAAGACACTTACTTTTCAAGCAGGAAAGTTGCTAACTCTGCATCGCTTTGCAATCCTCTGAGCACTCGAGGCTCTCGCCACCTCCGCCATCTTGAAACAGCTACTGTTTGAGACGGGAGCGTGCCCACTGCCCGGCTGCTGCTGCTGCGCCTGCGCGCTGCCGCTGGGAGAGGCGGGGGGGAGGGCGGGGGAAGCTCGTTCATGAAAATAACTCTGTTTTGATTGGCTGGTCAAAAACGGCCCGCTCTGGTTTTTATAAATGCTATTTTAACCACCGGGAGACGCCAGAGGAATATAGTATTTCTCAAAGATTACCTGTTTAACATCACTCTGACAAAAAATAGTGACTGAGAGAAGAAATATGTTTATAAAAAAAGCTACATACTGCAACTTTAACATCTGTAGTTGTTAGTGTAGATGTTAACATCTGTAGTTGTTAGCGTGTGTAGCTATTAACGTCTGTAGTTGTTAGCGTCTGTAGCTGTTAACATCTGTAGCTGTTAACATCTGTAGCTGTTAACATCTGTAGCTGTTAACGTCTGTAGCTGTTAACATCTGTAGCTGTTAACATCTGTAGCTGTTAACGTCTGTAGCTGTTAACATCTGTAGCTGTTAACATCTGTAGCTGTTAACGTCTGTAGCTGTTAACATCTGTAGCTGTTAACATCTGTAGCTGTTAACGTCTGTAGCTGTTAACATCTGTAGTGTTAGCGTCTGTAGCTGTTAACATCTGTAGCTGTTAACATCTGTAGCTGTTAGCGTCTGTAGCTGTTAACATCTGTAGCTGTTAGCATGTGTAGCTGTTAGCATGTGTAGCTGTTAGCATGTATAGTTGTAGCATGTGTAGCTCTTAGCATCTGTAGCTGTTAAAATCTGTAGCTGTTAGCATGTGTAGCTGTTAACATCTGTAGTTGTTAGCATGTGTAGCTGTTAACATCTGTAGCTGTTAGCATGTGTAGCTGTTAACATCTGTAGCTGTTAGCATGTGTAGCTGTTAGCATGTGTAGCTCTTAGCATTTGTAGCTGTTAGCATGTGTAGCTGTTAGCATGTGTAGCTGTTAGCATGTGTAGCTGTTGGCATGTGTAGCTGTTGGCATGTGTAGCTGTTAGCATGTGTAGCTGTTAACATGTGTAACTGTTAACATGTGTAGCTGTTAGCATGTGTAGCTGTTAGCATGTGTAACTGTTAGCATGTGTAGCTGTTAGCATGTGTAGCTGTTAGCATGTGTAGCTGTTAGCATGTGTAGCTGTTAGCATGTGTAGCTGTTAGCATGTGTAGCTGTTAACATGTGTAGCTGTTAGCATGTGTAGCTGTTAGCATGTGTAGCTGTTAACATGTGTAGCTGTTAACATGTGTAGCTGTTAGCATGTGTAGCTGTTAACATGTTTAGCTGTTAACATGTGTAGCTGTTAGCATGTGTAGCTGTTAGCATGTGTAGCTGTTAGCATGTGTAGCTGTTAACATGTGTAACTGTTAACATGTGTAGCTGTTAACATGTGTAGCTGTTAGCTAGGGGTTGAACGAGTACATAATTTTTAACCTCGACATTAACATAAAAAAAACTCGAACGGCACTCGAGTAGCCGATGACGTCACAGTGTCTTATGATGCAAAATAAATAAATAAATATAAATGCATAAAAAACGTCTATACAAAAAGAAAAAAAAAAGACCAACAAAACATTGGGAGCATTTATTATGCTCCTATCATTTATCATACTGCAGATAAGTCACAGGAAAAACAAAACTATTAGTTATCAAAGGTGGGCACAGACCGCTAGAGAGCGCTAAAGCGCTAATCCGCTTACAGTGGACCTAAACTTTTTGTCAGCGTTTTTGTGGTTTGACTAACTTTTATAATTCATAAGCGGATTTGTGCTATTTTTATTTAAAATGCAGTACCGCTAGGAATGTGCGATATGGCCTAAAATTCATATCACGATATGTATTGTGAAGGGTGGCGATAACGATATATATCGCGATATGTTTTTGGTATAAAAATTGCAATAGAAATGAAAAAAAAAAAGCATAGGGTGTCCTTTTGCCATAATTTATTTTGAAAACTGCTACACCACAAAATAATCTCTATTAAGAAAATTTCACTACTAGGTCCAGAGTTTTTAAATAATTAACAACTCAAGCATTAGGCTTCTTTCTTGCAGTGCAAAACAGTGCAAAATATAAAAATATCTTGTGTAGTTTTAGCCATAAGTTTTAAACTAAAGAATATGTTGTTAACTCTTAACAGTTTCCAATATTGTCACTTAAGAAACGAACAGCAGAGCAGCATTTTACACTGAAAACACTTCACCCTCCAACCCTCTAGAGGGCGTCTCCTTCAGCTTTAAGGAGAGCTGACAAGGCGACCAGAAGAAGAACCAGTTTACTCTGTGGCTTTGACCAGAGGGTCTCGCAGTAAAATCACACAACACAGCGTTCTATTCACAGATCAGAGGGCAGGTTTCTCTAAAGCTGACCAACGCTTACTTTAACTTTCGACACACACAAAAAAAAACTTTCGACGGAGCGCAGCGTTTTGCGCATGCGTCCGAATAAGGCAAAACTACGGCAAGCCGGACGAAGTTAGCATATAGCTTCAATAATTAGCACTCGAAGAAAAGACTTTAACACCACTTATGCACAGTTTTAAACTAAAAAAAGTTAAGATTAAATCTGACAACTCTAATTTAAAGCTGACCAACGCTTACTTTAACTTTCGACAAAAAAAAAAAACTCGACGGAACGTAGCGTTTTGCGCATGCGTCCGAATATGGCAACACAAGCCGGACGAAGTTAGCTTGTAGCTTAGCACTCGAAGAAAATACTTTTAACATCACTTACGCACAGTT
>JBBPBX010073416.1:4145-17829 GCA_038048925.1 Garcialebias charrua | reverse complement strand
CAGTCGCAAACAAAATCATATGAAGAAAGCATTCGTTCCAGAGGACAAAAATATGACGAGTCTGTGAGAGAGAATGAAAGATTACAACAACAGGTACAATCGCTGTCTAAAGCACTACAAGAGAGCACGGGACAAAGACAAGAAGCTCACAACCTGTGCACAATGTTGAAAGTTGAGTATGATAAATTAAAAGAACAACTAAAAGAGAGCACTCAATTTGAGGAACATAAAAAACTCAGTGAAAACTGCGCAACGCTGCAAACTGAAGTTGATCGTTTACGTAGAGAATTGACTGAAAGTAAGGTGGAACTGACCTTAACTAAAGAAAACCTTTTTAAAGAAAGGGAAAGGTGGGTGGATGTTGTGGCAAAGCAGTCTCAAGGCTTCCCACCCCCACCCCCACCACCTCCACCCGGTGATGCAGAACAGCTCATCGTACCTGTTAAGACCCGCCAGTCGGAGCAGGGATTTGCGTACTCAACAACAACACCTGCACAGGGATCACAGGTAAATGGGAATAACGATGGTTCTCAACTTTCTATTCCAATACCTGAACTCCAAAAGCTTTCAAGATACATTCAACACTTTGATCCGGGGCCGTTGGGTTCAATCCACACAAAGGCCTACCTAGACTCTCTTGACTTCCAGCTGGGTAATTTTCCAAATGCTACTGCTGCTGATAAAATTGCACTGATCAGGCTCACTGCAGACTGGAACGTATATGCCTTCATTGTTCGCCAACCAGACGCCATAAAAAAAGATTACAAACTTTTGCGTGATACACTTATACAAGAGTTCACTCCAAACATGGGGCCTGGTGGCTATCCAGATGCCGAGAAGGTCGTGCAAGGTAAAAACGAACATCCACAGGCGTATTACCAGAGAATGTTCCAAGCTTTCTTTGGTAATCGCAATGAACCGGGCATGGAGGACGAGGTAGGTTTTAAATACCTTTTCGGAAAAAACCTCCACCCTGTTATAAAACAGTCGGTACAAGTGATGGCTAATTTCAGAGAAAAAACCATCAAGGAAATGAAACAGTGTGCCATAAATGTTTTCGAGGCCCACATGGAATGCAGAACACCCGTAGAGGTGTTCGCAAGTGCGAAGGACGAATCCCAATCGCTGGAGCTGGAAGGGACGCGTGCATCAGCTCCCTATCCTATAAAAGGCGAGAAGAAACAGATCTTTCAACCTGACAAACCACAAAGTGGAGGTGCCCGCTGGAAAAAGAACCCAAAGTGGTTCAAGCCAAACACAGAGGGTGAACAGAAAGATCAAAAGGGGGGTGCACGTCCAAAGAGTAAAGATTATGGGTACGGAGGTAACCCATATAACCAAGGGTGGTTCCAACAGGAACCCCCAAACCAAGGGTGGTCCCGGAAGGGACGCCCGAGCCGTGGACCTGCTCCTCCTGCACCTCAGAAGGAACAATCTGAGATCAGACAACAGTCTCAAAAGTCCCAGAAAAAGGGCCCTAAACCTTTGACTGCAGAAGATTCAGAGATACTACGTCTGATGGTTGAGAATTTCAAAAAAACAAACAAGGATAACCAGCCTGGGGTAATGTGCAGCACTGTCGTTGACAAACACTCAGAGCACTCAATTAACAACAATGCCACAATTGCTGACGGTCACCAAGATACTGATGGTCAGGATGCTGACAATCAGGGTAATGACAGTCAAATCATTGACAGTCCAGAATGTGACAGTCAACAAAACGTTGACTGTAACCATAACTTCATTGTTACGGAGTCCGAGAACCCCTCGTCAGGAAAAAGGGGGGAATGCTCACTCACCGTTGATAGTGGCTCGCCACGAACTGAACAGTCAGACCCGTGTGTGTCTGCACTACCAGTACTGATAAATGAAGTTCACACAGTCAGGGGTGGGCGTGATAAACGTCGGAGAAAACCTGATAGGTTCCTGTGTAACATTATCAGAAAGGGGCCCGCTAGGAAAGCTTACCTGTCCATCACGTTGGAAGGGGTCCTCACAAAAGAGGCCCTCTTGGATGGTGGGGCAGACATAACCATTGTGTCACCCACACTGTTGGAAGAGCTACGGCTGGCTGCTAACGGTGTTGACAGGGAAATACCCCTCAGAGAATGTGCTATAGTTTTGCAGGGTCTCTCGGAGACGAGTACAACCCTGACAGCTATAGCCATGGTTCACATGCAGATTGGTGAAACGACATTGTACCACCCGGTACACGTGTCCACCGTTGACTCATTCCCATTTTTGGTTGGCCAAGACTTTATAAACCGCTTTGACGCGATTATAGATTATGGCGATCAAACAATGTGGACCAGAGTGAGCCAACCACTGCCGATCGATATGCCTACACAAGGTGACACTGACTGTTTAACAGCAGGTACCTCAGAAGGCACAAGGGAATCCTCAACTGAGAGCACAATCCCGGTAAGTGAACCTTCCAAAATAGGTGAGGCAGAAGAGAGCCCCCTCTGCGAGCTGAAACAGTCGGCGCTCACCGAACACTACCTACCACAGGTAGTCAAAGGTGTTGAGATCCAAGGATCCCACACCGATGATGCTGTTCTATCTCCTTGGACGGAGAAATCAGCGATCAGCCAAGCTGTCTATGGAACCTTGGTTAAGAAACAGTTGGGTCTAGATATGAACAAAAAGGCTTTCCGCTTTTCGTTAGACCCCAACGATAAACAGGTAATGACCGCAATAGGGATCATTGACCTGAAACTAATCTGGAACCAACGAGAACTGGATCACCCGTTCCTCGTGGTCCCGAACTTACCACATGCAACCTACATAGGCTCCGACATTTTGGTAAGATTAGGTGTCAGAGTGGACATCAACAACGATGCACTGTGGTCACTAGATACAGCCACGAAGGACTCTCCTGTGTTAACCACAGAGAACCTTAGGGCTGGACAGACCATACCAGAGGTCTGCCAGGTTGCTATCAGCCATAACACTGTGGTACCACCTCAGGTTATGAACAAGCCGGTGATGATTCACATCATGAAAGGACAAGCTGTTAGCACAAAACAGGCATACTTTCAACCATCTCCTATGTTTTTCAACTTAGGACTGTCCATGGAGGCCACATGCCAAGTGACCCTCGACGGCAGAACCACGACTGTTGCTGTGTGCAACACAAGCACAGAAGAGGTGCCGATCCCAAAAAACACACAGCTAGGATGGTTGATCTCTACTGATTTTCACGATTTTGAACTGAGCATTCCATTTCTGGGAGGACTCCCAGAAAACTTGATCCCGAGTCATCACACGGGGCAAGTCTTGTTCACAAAACCAACACAGGCCATAGCTCTTTTCTCCCCCACTGAGTCCGACCAGGACACTGTCCGCAGGTTCGGTTTCAACAAAGGAGACAGTCTATGCCCTCAAACTTACAGTGCACTACCTGTTGACAGGTTTTACGACACTGAAGGGGACTCACTGGAGCTCCCCAAAGAACAAGAACCCCTCTCAGTTGCTTCACAGATTGACCAGGTGGTCGCCCAAGCCGACGCCCTGAAAACTGATGAAGAAAGGGACAAACTTCGCAAAGTTCTTCTAAAATATGAGAAATCATTCTCAACTGACTCGATGGATTGTGGGTTGACCACGCTCCACACAGTGAGCATCCCAACCCCGCCTAATGCTCCCCCTGCATTTGTCAGACAGTACAAGATTCCTCTGGCAGCACATCAACCTATCAGAGAAATCATTAATGACCTGTTAGAAAAAGGTATCATCCGATACTGTAACAGCACTTACTCTGCGCCTTTATGGCCGGTGTTAAAACCAAATGGTAAGTGGAGACTCACTATAGACTACCGAAAGCTAAACAAACAAGTTCCCTTATCCAGATGGCCTATGACGCAACTCCAACAGGAACTGCCCAAGGTCACCAATGGTAAGTACTTCTCGACCCTCGACGTCGCCTCTGGTTTTTGGACCATCCCTGTGCGCGCCGAGGACCAGTACAAACTAGCTTTCACTTTTGGTGGCCGTCAATACACCTTTAACAGGTGTCCCTTTGGCTACGCTAACTCACCTGCAGAGTTCAACATCTTCTTGAACAAAGCATGTCCAGACGCCCACGAGCGTGGGACACTGATCTACGTGGACGATGTCCTTTTGAGGCAGCCAACACTGGACTCACATTTGGCTGAGATCGACCACGTTCTGAATCAGCTGACAACTGCTGGTGCTAAAATATCACTGTCAAAATGCCAATGGTGCAGAACCAAAGTGGACTACGTTGGCCTACTTGTAGGTCCTGACGGAGTACAACCACAGCTGACTCGCACCCAAGGCCTCGACAATCTCAAAGTCCCCACCAATCTCAAAGAACTACAAAGTTTTCTGGGCGTGTGTAACTACTCGAACCAATTCATCGAAAACTATGCGGACCTTGCGAAACCACTGACTGAACTCCTTAAAAAAGACGTACCATTTGTTTGGACTGACAAACAGCAACAGGCAATGGACGCTCTTATAAACAGGATCAAGTCAGCCCCTTGTTTAGTCTACCCAGACTACAACAAAGAGTTTTACTTGGAAGTGGGCTTCTCAGCTCATTGCATAAGTGCAGGTCTGTACCAGATACACGACAGAGACAAACGTGTAGTAGCCTACGCCAGCAAAACGATGGCAGGCCCCGAGTTGAGATTCTCAGACTGTGAGAAAGCTTTACTGACCACAGTGTGGGCAGTTAAACATTTCTCCAGCTACATTGGTGGACAGAAAATCATTGTGGAAACACAACACCAGCCAGTGACCTTTCTTAACAGTGAACGCATCAGAGATGGTGTGGTGACAAACTCACGTGTTGCAACGTGGCTCATGGCGCTTCAAAGTTTTAACCTAGACATACGTTATGGTCAAAACAAGAAGTCTCATCTGGGGACGGACTTGGCAATCTGCCAGAAGTGTACACAAGATGTACCAGCCACCCAGCCGCCGGTTGAGGTAAAAACCCCAGTAACTGAAGACCCGAATCACCACTTCTTTGATGACAATATCTGCAAAGATATGACAACATTGTACGTGGATGGATCTTCATTCCTCCGCGACAAAATCTGTAGGGCAGGTGTTGGAGGAGTTCTCCTCCAAGACCAAGAACAGATAACTTTCAGCTACAAATTAGGCTCTCAGACTTCTCAGTATGCTGAGATTGCAGGAATCCTAATAGCTCTCCAGATGGTAGTAGAACGCTCCATCAAGACGCTAGTCATCTGCACTGACTCTAACTATGCTCGTTTGAGTTTCGCTTGTCACCTCGCTGTGTGGAAACAGAACGGTTTCCTAACAAGCGACAGAAAAGTGGTCAAACACAAAGAGCTTTTCATAGCGTGTGATCACTTGGTGACTTCACACGACTTACAGATCTACTGGAAGAAAGTTCCAGGACATTCTAGAGTCCCAGGCGATGACAAGCACTACAATGACATTGCAGACTCCTTAGCCAAAGAAGGAGCCGACGAAGGTCCTCTATGGTCCTTCGACCCCTCCTGGTTAATCAAGACTCTGTCAATACAACCTTCAGTCAGGGTTATGGCAGTCACACGTGCACAGGCCGCAGCCAGACCTGCTGACAACGCAGTCTCTGTACGACCTGCACTGACTGACCCAGACATCATCCAACTACAGAAGTCGGATCCTGCTATCAACTCCATGATACTGTACCTGACTGATCCAGAGAAAAACACTCCGTCTAAAGACGAACTGGATTCCGATCCAGACCTTAAAGTCCTTTACCAGCTGCGCAAACAGCTAAAACTAATCAAGGGCATCCTAACTTTCGCTCATGGACCAACGTCCTCACCTGTGTTCGTGGTTCCCCATGACCAAAGGGGGGTGATGTTAGTTCATGCCCATGATCTCCCGTCCGCAGGACACAAAGGAGATAAAGCCACGCTGACGGCATTAAAACAAATTGCCTATTGGCCTGGAATGAAAAAGGATGTCAAGGACTACATTGAAGGGTGCGTGGTCTGTGGCCAGTTTCAGCCAACCAGACCACTTCACAGAGCACCACTGCAAAGCAGAGGCATTGCATTCCCATGGTCTGACCTCCAGATCGACTGGGTTGGACCACTCACTAAGAGCTCTAGAGGAAATAAATATTTTCTCACGGTAACCTGTGCATTCACCAAATGGGTAGAATGCCTACCAGCTCCTAACGACACAGCACAAACCACTGCTATGTTGTTAATGAATCATATATTCTCAAGGTTTGGACTTCCCCTTAGGGTGAACTCAGACCAAGGTACACACTTCACAGGTGAAGTGATGAAAGAACTGTGGAAGACGCTAGGCGTCAAGGCCAACTTTCATGTCGGCTACCACCCACAGGCTTCAGGCCAAGTAGAGAGAGCAAACAGAACTGTGGTGAGTATTTTGAAGAAATACGTGGCTGCAAATCACAAGGACTGGGATGTGAAACTCCCTCTGGTCCTCATGGCCATAAGAGCCACTCCACACACATCAACTGGCATCTCTCCCTTCGAGATGATGACCGGTCGACAAATGACTCTCCCTCTACACCTGTTGTACCAACCAGGCGACGCCGTCATGGCGACAGCCTACACTACACAACAATACATGAAAGATTTGAATGTACACCTCAGAAACACTTTTGCTTTCGCCCAGAAAAACCTGGAAAGGTCCGCTGAAGGACGCAAGGCGTACTATGACCAGAAGGCCTCTCACAATGAACTCCAAGTGGGAGACAGAGTCTGGTACTATACGTTCGCCCCAGCAACCGGGAAAGGAGAGTCCGGGACCGGAACTCTCGCCCGCAAACTAATGCCCAGGTGGACTGGACCTCATCTGATAACAGACAAAGTGTCCTCAGTCGTCTACGAAATCAAAATCAGCAAAGGCCGCAAAGAGCCAATTGCTAAATGGGTACATCGAAATCAGATCAAACCTTACAAGGCGTTCAATGACTCCACAAAAGACAAAGATCTCACAAACACACCGACTTCATGGGATAATAAGGTCGTCCAAACACAAGTTAGTAAATAAACTAATCAGGTTTAAACTACCGTACTTTCCCACCCTATAAGTCGCATTGTCCAATTTGAACTTAGAAACGCTAAGCCTAAAACCCACAACAAAAAACTAACCTTAACAACCGTTTAAATCCACGAGATTTAATTTGACCTCGGTCATAAAGTTGAGACCTGTTTTCTTGTGTGTTGCACTTTGGAATCTGACGACAAGAGTGTGTCGAAGCAGTGAAACGTTGTTTCCTTGTTGTTTAGTCATTACTGTTGTCATTAGTTGAGATATTGTTTTGGTTCTGAACACTCCCAGCCAAAAAGGTTTTGTATTAACATTGGTTAATGAATGATATGGATTTAACTATGCCAACATGCAGTTCGTTTTGTTAAATCTCAATCGTCGAAGAGTCAATGTAGTTTAAAGCTACTCAAGGTACCATAAACTACATTGGTCTCACAATTTCTAAATTGAACCGATTCGATCGTTTCTATTCTAGATTGTCTATTCATTTTGATGAGTCTCGCCATAGACTTCAAAATTTATTAGGAATACCAAATCCTACGTCGTTCGTCTAAAAGACAACAGACATTTAGATCAAACTATATTTCATTTTTATTTTAGTTTAACCTAAACTAAGTAATGAATGGAGGAATAGTTTGGAATTAGAGGCCTTCGTTACAGAAGCCCTCCAAAATTTTATAGGTATAGATCCCTATATCTAATTTTACAGAATTGATCCACCCCTTAATTGGTAATTGTAGCTGATCTAAACCATGATAGCTTACATACCAGGTGCATATAGGTAGGGCTTAATGTAAAATCCCAATCATAAGCCCACCTAAAAACCACATAATTGCATGACACATAGAACCAGAGTGGCACTGACTGGAAACCAACCAGCCAACAACCTTCGATGTGGGACCTGCAGCTCCAACGCTTGGTCTTCAACCTTCATCCAAGGGTCGCCTCCTCTGCGTCAATCGAGGGATCCCCTCTACATGCTGATTATGAAAACAATTGTTGCTGATCAATCAACAAAACTAATCGTTGTGGAATTACCGCTGTGGATTATAAGACTTTGTTTTCCAAGGGATCACAGACTTTGTTTTCCAAGAGTTAACAGACTCAGTTTTCCAAGGGATTAAAAGCTTTTCGCAATGGGATTACCTCCGAACAGTATGGAATTTCAAAAACTTTATGGGATTATAATTTTTGATTTTTCTTTTCCACTTGCTGGATTACTTCAAGATCAAAGACAGTTCAAGGTTTCCTTTCGTGTTGGACCCCATCCCCAAGGACTGGCGATGGCTTCCAAAAGGGGGGAGATGTAGTGGACCTACCCAGGGTCAAACTAAGGTTTTTGAACTGTCCAGTGATGACCTTTACTGACCTCTCAGTAAAGCAAGACATTTACTACAAAATCATTCATTTAGCTGTAATCTGATAATATAGTCACCAAAAGAGACTATTTCTATCTTTGATTTTAGGCTGATGTGATCAAAAGAATAACTTTTGTCATTTTCATGATGTGTGCTTTTAAGCTGTGTTATTCTGTAAGAGTTAAACTGTGTTCACTGCTGTGTTAAAGGTGAAGTCTCGGGTCACAGAAACCGGACGGTTTTGTTTAGAAGTGTTAAAGACGCTAATCCAAGTGTTTTCCTCTTGGAGTCTATGAGTCTGCCTTTTTCCTAAACAAATCTCCCTCTGCTCTGGCTGTGACCTTGGGTCGCGATAACACAAGCTCACTCCTCTCTTTGTTCCTGCTTTTTAAGTTCTAACTGTGCGGGAACGCTTCAGAGTTTCTGGGAGCTTCGAAAAGATGATGTGAACTTTCCAAAGAGCTGAATGACCACCAGTCACGCGCTAAGGACTCGTCATCCAGCTGGGACTGATAACATGTTGTTATGGGTCCACTTCGAACGAGCGTAAGCTCAAAAACTTTGTTTATTCCTTCCTGGAATAAGTTTATCTTGAAGTCAGAGGCCTGAAGCTGACATATTCTCTGATGACCAAGCGAAAACCAGGAGACGTTGAAACGTAAACCAGAACCCTGCTCGAAGGTATTGTACTGGTTCCCACAAGGACCCGTGCATCTGAAAAGCTACAAGGTCTTCCCTCTTACCGGGCTGTCGTCAAAAGGTAAAGAGCTGTTTACAAAACGTACCTGGATTTTAGCAGAAGTCGGATGAGAAGTGTCACTCTGGTATCATGCTCACGATAATTTCTTCTTAAATCTTTCCTCCTATTCTTTCCCTCTCAATATAAGCTGGAAACTATTTTAAGCTGAAGAGCCCACAGACTAAATATGTTAACATCCAATATTGAAGTCTGTTGTGTTAAATTTAAGTGTGCTGACGTATTAATTTGAAAGAAAGTGAAATCATGTCAATCAAGTGTAATGGTGTTAATTTAGTTGATTTATTTTAAATAAATGGTAGTGTCGCCTGGCATACCAAGCTAAGTTAACGTCTTTGTCACTTAATGGCTCTGTTTATTTATCCATCATAGAGATCACAGAAATATTGGGTGAACTGAAAAAGAAAAGAATCCGTGAATTTACTATTCAATCTGAATAAGTAAATTAATTAAGGTAAAGAGGTCAGTATTAATATTGACCTCCTCATAATCCTTTACACATCTTATGAATAAATTTTGCAGCCTTTCCCTTCCTCTGGATGGCATTAATCTGGCCTCCAGTTCTATTGTTACAAACCTGTTATTTTTGATCAGGGTATGCCTTTTAAACCCCATATTTAAAAGGTTACCAGGACTGCTTTACTCCAACTGCATATCTGGTAAGATTAGAAATATCTTGTCCAAGTGGGGTTAGGGTTAGAAAGTGCCCAATTCAGATAAGGTGGCCTTCAAGGCCAGCCGGGGGAGCCAAATTCAGATAAACACAGTTGTTTTGGGGACAGGCAGAACTTAAAGTGAAACTAAACCCAGGTTGAGACGGTAACAACTCCTTCCAAAATCTCCCTGAAAATGGGCGTGTCGAGAGACAAGGAGGGGTGGAGGTAGAGTTGTGCTTTTGTTCACGCCTCCACCTGCAACAACCTAAAGCAAATTAAACCTCTAGCCAACAACATACACCAAGCAACAACAAAGAATAAACATGTAGATGTATTTATCCATTCCACCCATTCCATCCAAAACCAAAGGCCTAAAAAAATGAAAATGAAAAGAAAAATAAAACCGCTTGTCAGGAGTGAAATGCAGCATTTCCATATAAGGTATGCACTTCTCATCTCTGCAGGGGATTGGCTCTGCTTGAACCACCTGTGTGACATCACACATGAGCAGACATGTCACACATGAGCGTTTGCACAAATAAGAAAATTAAGGTGTAATCCACCAGTTCAACCCATAGAACTACCGTAAACACATTTTTAGACCAAATATTGCCAAATATTGCCAATTTACACAGATATGCACAATTATGTGAGAATAAACACAGCCATAGTGCTAGATAACATTTTAAACACATTCTATGGAGTTTATCAGCTAAAAAAAGTTAATTTTGGGTTTAGTCGCACTTTAATGACGTCTACCTTGAGTTTGTCTTGGTCCACTCAGGTTCCGAAATGTCCAAATGACGTGGCCACACCAAAAGAACGTGCCTAAGTAAAATCCCCGAGATCTGATCCATCCTGCCAAGAGCATTTGAGTCTGGGTACTTGAGGCACGAACCAAGCCATCATAAGGCAAGTAACAAGATCGGGTCCAAATTTGCTGCAGACGACTTCCTTGTTTGTTTACAAACCAGAGACCAGCCGAATCCAAAAAGCAGGAACCAGTTATCATGAATCCAATTATAAATGCGTCCTTAAAATCCACAAATGGCAGCAGAGATAGACACATCAAGTCGTCAAGTCAATGAGATATCCAGCTGCGTGCATGCCAACAGGGCAAATCGGCTCGCCTAAAGACTGTCTTCTCTTTGAAGAAATGTAATAAATTGTGATGATAACATTGATCGAATCAAGTCCAATGTCCCCCGCCTCTCACACAGTGATGGCTGGACATGGGCACCAGTGACCCTCCTGACCCAGAAAGGAAGAAGCGGGTAAAGATTATGGATGGATACTAACATAGAAAACTCAACAACCTAGCTCCATCTTATATTACAGATTTTATTGTTCCATATTTTACTAACAGAGCACTTTTTTTTCTAAGACTGCAGTTTTACTTGCGGTTTCTAGAGTTTCCACAAGTAGAAAGTGAGGCAGATCTTTCAGTTCTCAGGCTCCTCTCTTGTGGAAACAACTTCCAGTTTCTGTCCGTGAGGCTGACACATTGTCCAGTTTTAGGACTAGGCTGAAGGTTTTTCTCTTTGATAATTCCTATAATAAGGCTCAGGTAGGGTTTCCTGAGCTATTCTTTAGTTATGCTGCTGTTTGCCTTGACTGATGGAGGACATAATGACCACATTCCCTCTCTCTGCTGCTGTTCTTACTTTCTCTACATCGTCCTGTTTGTATTTGTAATAGTTTCAATCTTAAAATTCTTTTTTTTTCTTTCTTCCTATAGAAAGTACAACTGGGCATGTCATTTTGTGTTTCCCTGATTCACCTTCCTCTCAAACCCCAGCAGTTCAAAGAACATGGCCACTTGTCCTGAGCCTGGTTCTTGAAGATGAGCTCATTGTCCATGCACCAGCAGGAGGCTTGAGCGAGGGCAGCCCTTGGACACTAATCATGGCAGCAAGTTGAGGTTGAACAACTCTAAACTGATGTGCTGTGGCTGCTCATCCTGAATAACTGATTAAAGCCTAACTGAGCATGGCTGACTACAAAAGATCAATCAGATGTCAAGGCAACTGGATGCAACCGACCAGAAGGTTGTAGCTGGGAGAGACGGAGCTAAGCCTCAGAGGAAGTCTTTAGAAACCCTCTAGGCATGTCTTTGTTGTTTGCAAAACTTCAACCATAAATGTGCATTCCTTGAATTGTCTAAAATACTTCTAGGAACACTGTATAATTAAATGAGGTTAAAAATGAATGTTGACAATATTGATACTGTTAATGTCTGTAAAGCATTCATCCCAAATGAGCATTCCTATAATATGTCTGAACAACTTCTTGAAATTATTCTTAAGTAAACACTTATTCAATTATGTGTTTTGGAGGTAAAGATCATGAAGGATATAAAAAAAATAAAAAATAAACAGAATATCCAGAAAAAACCCACTCCTGAATGGTGATAACTATGATAAACTATGATAAAGTCGTTGTCTTTTCATAAATGTCTTTAAGTGAGTGTAGTTTTAAATAAATGAATGAATGAATGAATGAATGAATGAATGAATGAATGAATGAATGAATGAATAAATAAACAATAATCTTCGCCACAGGGTGACACTTGCATTACTACATGGCTTGTTGGGCCATAACATCCAACGGAAACATGAATCTTTGATGAGGAGTTTAAATGTTCTTATTAAAAAGCCATTGTCTGATCCTAAAGGTCTTCAGAAACCAACATAACCAATCATAAGGTGTTCTGCAGTAACAGACCACAGCAGGCATGCTCTGAATCCACACCTGTACAGGTGCAGCCAGTTAACTCAATCAAGCTGATCCAATACTATCACAAGGACACTGAAAATAGAGACTTGGATCACTGGCTACTATAAAAAGGGCAGAGTTACCCCTGACACCTCTGTCTGTCACAAGTTCTGATCATTGAGCTGACTCAGTGGTTTCAAGGTAAATAACATTGTGTAGTTTGATTACCATAACTATGAGCATGAAGTGTTGGGAGGGACTCTGGACTGTTTGACATTTGCTGTTTCTTTTGTTCTTTGCAGTTTGTCTATTGACATTGGATTACTTCAATCATGACCAGTCAGGTAAAGTTCTTTGGATCAGTAGCTGAACTTCTTTAGGTTTGAGTGTGTACAGTTAAATATGTAGAACTATCCCTGTTTTGAATTATTTTCTGTCACAGATGAGTCTTATTGCTACAGTTTTTCTGCTGGGTATGTTCACCTCTGCAACAATTTCAGTGTTTATTCTTCAATTTGAAACAATTTGACACAAAAGGCTAACTAGCATTATTCTGACTGTATTTACCAGGTTGCATGGCACTTAGTCATCAAGGTAAGACACCTGTTGTGTATTCAGAAAGTGTTGGGTCTCTGTGCTGTTAAACATTATCAAATGCAAGTACCGATAACTGGTTAAATGGTGCACTCAAATTGGTAAAATTTGTGATCCTGCATTTCCCACACACTCCGGCAGGTCTATGATCTTGAAACGTGTTTCTCCCTACAGATGGAGACTCAGACCATGATGGAGGGTGCTGGACCCAGTGGTTCAATAGAGACGAGCCCAGTGGGACAGGTGACTGGGAAACCTTGAAGGAACTGAGGCAGAAGTACCCCCATGAAATTTGTCCCAACCCCAGAAGAATTCAGGCGGTTACTGCGGCCAAAGAGATCCCAGCTGAAGACACGAAACAAACCTTCTATGCGTGAGTTTTTTTCAATAACCTGTTCTGATGTAAGATTGAACCTGAACTCTATACTGACTCAATCCTATGCTTTCTTCCAGCTACGATACTAACATTGGCTTTATTTGCCGCAATAAGGACCAGAAAAATTCTCGAGACTGCCTTGACTACAAGGTTCGCTTTAGATGTCCATGTCATTGAAGACTCGTCTCTTTTATGGCCACACCCAAAGAAG
>JBBPBX010073415.1:5238-17829 GCA_038048925.1 Garcialebias charrua | reverse complement strand
TCAATGTACACAGTATATGTATGAGGTAGTAGTTGATGTTGTTGTAGAGGCAAAAAGTGGCATATGCAGTAAGGCACATTGGGCATCCCTAAATAAGACCGTTCAGAGCACACTGTATATGTACCAGCAGTGGTGTAGATATTAGAGTAGTGTAAATAAATGTAAACAGTAGTAATTACATGTAAGCAGTAGTAATAAAAGTAAACAGTATTAATAAATGTAAACAGAGAATGTAAACAGTATTATGATTATAGGCAGTGATGTAATACAGACATTAGTGCAAGTATGAGAAGTAGTGCAAACTGTATGAGCACATGACCGAGAGTTTAGTGAAACCCGTTTGATGACACAGAGTCTAGTGTTAAAAACTTTGTGTTGAGTGATAATATGTGAGAAAGTTTTAGTGTTAAGGCAGTTCAAATGGGAGGGGAGGCAGAGCAGGCAGAGTGTTTAGCATTCTGACTGCCTGATGAACAGAGCTGTCTCTCAGTCTGCTGGTTCGAGCCTGGAGACTCCTCAGTCTCCTCCCTGATGGCAGCAGTCTGAAGCAGCTGTGTAGTGGGTGTGTGGGATCACCTGCCATGCGGTGGGCTTTCCGAGTGAGGCGTTTGCTGTGTAAGTCCTGCAGTGAGGGCAAGGAGGTGCCCACGATCTTCTCAGCTGCTCTCACAATGCGCTGGAGGCTCTTGCGGCAGGATGCAGTACATGCACCAAACCACACAGTGATGCAGCTGGTCAGGACACTTTCTATGGCACCTCTGTAGAAGGTGCTCATGATGGGGGTTGAAGCTCCAGCCCTTTTCAGCTTGCGGAGAAAGTAGAGACGCTGGTGAGCCTTCTTTGCCAGTGCTGCAGTGTTCCTGCTCCAGGACAGGTCCTTTGAGACGTGCACTCCCAGGAACTTGGTGCTGTCTACTCTCTCCACTGCGGTGCTGTTGATGGTCAGAGGAGGATGTTGGGCATCCCTCTTCCTGAAGTCCACAACAATCTCCTTTGTCTTCTCCACGTTGAGAGTGAGATTGTTGTGTCCGCACCACAAGGCCAGGCGGCTCACCTCGTTCCTGTAGTCCGTCTCATCGTTGTTGCTGATGAGACCTACCACTGTTGTGTCGTCCGCAAACTTGATGAAGTGGTTGGAGCTGTACGATGGTGTGCAGTCGTGTGTTAGCAGGGTGAATAGAAGGGGGCTCAGCACACATCCTTGTGGGGCCCCTGTGTTCAATGTGATGGTGCTAGATGTGTTACTCCCGATCCGTACTGTCTGTGGTCTCCCGGTCAGGAAGTCTAGCAGCCAGTTACACATTGAGGTGTTCAGCCCCAGACTGTCCAGTTTAAGGATGAGCTGTTGGGGGATGATGGTGTTAAATGCCGAGCTGAAGTCGATGAACAACATTCTAACATAGGAGTCCTTCGTGTCCAGATGTGTGAGAGCTGTGTGAAGGGCAGAGGAGATGGCATCGTCGGTTGAGCGATTAGGTCGGTATGCAAATTGGAAGGGATCCAGGGAGTCAGGGAGGACAGATGTGATGCTTTTCATGACTAGCCGTTCAAAGCACTTCATCAGGATGGGGGTGAGTGCTACTGGGCGATAGTCATTGAGGCATGCGGGCGTTGCCTTCTTTGGGACAGGGATGATGGTGGTGGCTTTGAAACAGGTGGGGACGATGGCCTGGCTCAGTGAGATGTTAAAGATGTCCGTGAAGACCGCTGCGAGTTCCCCTGCACAGTCCTTCAGCACACGACCAGGTATGTTGTCAGGACCAGAGGCCTTCCGGGCGTTAATCTTGATGAATGATCGCCTTACGCTGTCTGAGGACAGCGTCAGCACCTGGCCATCAGGAGAGGGGGGGAGTTTATGTGCTGGTGTGCTGTTACTTGCCTCGAACCGAGCAAAGAACTCATTCAGTTCATTCAGCGCAGAGGCTGAGCTGTCACAGGTCTGGGGGGGTGGTTTGTAGTTTGTGATGGTCTGTATTCCCTGCCACAGACTGCGTGTATCCCTGCTGTCCTTGAAACGGTGAGCTATTTTCCCAGAATACTGCTTCTTTGCCTTTCTGATGCCCCGGTCCAGGTTGTTTCTGGCTGCCCTCAGGCCCACCTGATCTCCCGCTTTGAAGGCAGCATTCCTGGCTCTCAGGAGTCTGTAAACCTCAGCTGTCAGCCATGGCTTCTGGTTAGCCCGAACAGTGATGGTTTTAAGGTTGGTTACATCATCAATGCACTTGGTGATGTATGAACATACAGTGTCTGAGTACTCCTGGAGACATGTGGTGTTGTTTGTGGTAGCAGCTTCTTTGAACATACTCCAATCTGTGGTGTCAAAACAGTCCTGGAGTGCCTCTGAAGACCCCTCTGGCCACACTCGTATCTGCTTGCGGACTGGTTTTGTGACTTTCACCAGTGGCCTGTATGCTGGCTTTAGCATAACACAGATATGGTCAGAAGCACCAATGTGGGGGAGGGGGATGGCTCTGTAGGAATTTTTCATGGTGGTGTAAACCTGGTCCAGGGTGTTGTTTCCTCTTGTTGCAAAGTTTATGTTTCTGTATGTTTTTGGAAGAACACTCTTTAAATCTGCATGGTTGAAATCACCAGCCGTGATGAGAAAAGCATCAGGGTGGGCTGTTTGTTGCTCACTGATGTGCAGATATAGTTCATTTAGTGCCTCACCTCTATCTTTGCTGTTGGAGCTTGGGGGGACATATACAGCAACAATCAGAACAGCTGTAAACTCCCTCGGTAAAAAGAACGGTCTGCATTTAATAGTCATGAACTCCACTAAATGTGAGCAGTGTTTGTAGACCACAGCAGCATCACGACACCATGCGTTGTTGATGTAAACACAGAGCCCCCCTCCCCATCTCTTACCTCCCTCGAGGGTTCGGTCCGCTCTGTAGCATGTTAGCTGCTCCAGCTGAATAGCATGGTCCAGAACGTTGTTGTTGAGCCACGTTTCCGTGAATACAAACACACAGCAGTCTCTCACAGTCTTTTGTGTCGTTCGCAGCAGGCGTATATAATCCAATTTGTTGTCCAAGGAGCGCACGTTAGCCAGAACCATGGATGGAATAGCCGGCCTGTGTGGGCTAGCTGCTAGCCTAGCTCTGATACCTCCGCGTTTACCCCGCTTCTGTTTCCTGTCACGCCGCTTGTGGCGTTTCCATGGCGGGCGCGGTGAAGCGTCACGCCGCTTGTGGTACTTCCACGGCGGGCGCGATGAAGGGAAGGTCCGGGCTGGCTTCCAGAGCAGCTCGCAGTCACGAAGCTGATGTAACTCCACCTCAAGCTCATGTAGCTTCTCCTGGAGTTCGCTGTTTATTCCCACATGAGCGGTTTTTCCGACATCAAGCAGGAATTCACGGCTATACTTGCGTTCTTGAACACGTAGACAAGACAAAGACGTGCCGGCAAGTTGCGGCGTGCAGGACAAAACAGACGAAAGCACCGTGTTGCTGGGAGAGAGAGAAGCCGCAACGTTTGCACGCGCCGCCATGTTGGATATGGTTATGCACTCATAAGCAGTTTTTCAATGAAAAACGAGTGTTTGTAGTCGCGCTAGCAAAACCGTTCCAACTTACGAGCGAAATTCCGGACTTACGAGACACGTGGCGGCCGTTCCAAATTACGAGATTTCCGTGTTACGAGCGCCTCGTTGTAACGGAACTCGCTCGTAAGTCGGGGACTACCTGTATTGGTATTTTTGTGTGTAGTACCTTTGTTGACCACTGGATGGCAGTATAAGACTGTTTGAAACGAAGGATGGACAGCGAGGGAGTGAGCAGCATGTCTCTTTAAGAAAAATGGGAGGGAGGCCCCTTGACGTGACATGGACTGTCTCTCCTTCCTGTTTTTCAATCCTCAAAATGGCGGACGCTCAGTGTGGTCTGAGCTCTTTAGCATAAATTTTTCACACAAAGCTTTTAATAAAAAAATCAGTAAACAAGTTCTCAGCTTCTTTTTGCAGAGAAAAACAACTTTTTATACAAAGGCACACGTTTAAACTGTGAATTTTGGAGCTTTGACAAGACGGAGGTTTTTTTTTCCCATGTCAGCCTGTTGGCTGAACTTCTCAGCTTAGCTGCTTTTAACGATCCAAAAACACGATTTGGGGCACTTAAAAAAGATTTTAAAGAGAAAAGTTAAAAGGAGGGGTCAGTGAAGAACACCGGAGTTGAGCCTTTTGTGTCTTCAGTAAAAAGAGAGACACGAAGAAACGATAAAGCCGATAAACGAAAACGAAGTCGATAATTTTAATTTGTCATGCAATTAATTGATTTATTGTTTATTGCGACAGGTCTAAGTAGCACATGATGTAAAGACATTGTGTCACATGTTGGATGAAAGAACCCCAAAGCCAACAAGCTGAAGGTAGATTTAGGACTCTAAACAACGTTAATAACTAAACTGATGGGCAAGAAAACCTAAGACATGAACCGTGGTAAGCAGAGGATGCTCTAAGAAAACAAGGAAGTTTAAAAACTGGGGAATATTTTTACTGAGGGGAAAAAGGTGCTGTATGTGGATTATAAAATGAAAAACAGGTGTGGAAAGATACAAGCAACTAAAGACATCAAGTGGCTGAAATTAGTACAAGACAAAACTACGGTACTCAAAACAGAAACCAAAGAAACTCAAACATTATCTAGTGGTGGGAATTACAGCATTTTTTTAAATAAGCTGGATCATTTGGCTTTGCTTACCCCCAAAAATGCCACTTTGAGAAGTGCTGCTGATTATCCATGCTGCTGATATGCTGCTGATTATTTCATGCTGCTGTGTTCATTCGTACTCATTTGCTCACACAGACTCATGTTCGTGCTGCTGTATGGCATTTTGTTTTGCACTATTAGTGTTTAGTGTATTTCTTAGTTTATATCTTAGATCCTTGTTTACTGTTTCTTTTTACACTTTATAATTTGCTATTGTTGGATGTAACTGGGACCCTGTGTACACAATTTCGTTCCACCACACGTGGTGCGAATGACAATAAAGCCTACTTGAACTTGAACATACAATAAAAATAGGAAAAAAATGGCTTTGAAGCAACTCTTAGTACTTACCATAAGTACTTAATAATTTTACCATTACTGTATTCTGGAAAAGAAGGTTGAATAAGTGTTTTACAAGAAAATAAGTACATTTATTACTAAAAGCCAAAAGAGACTAGTGTTTTTGGCGAGCTCAGCCAAAAAATCCAGTTCTCAGAAAGCAGCCATGATTCTCATCACCACCATGAATCAAAGAATACAAAAACTAACACAAAGCACACACTATTTTGACACGCTGACTCAAACTCTGCCCTGAGTTTTACCAAGCATCAACTGACATGTCGACAAAAACAGCAGCATGCACAATTGGTCCCGTGGCTTGTATGGAGTCATGCGGTATGGAGGTCATATGGCTATGAAAACAGTTATATATTTCAATTTACACCTTTTTCTCTACTCCTGACAACTTATCCTTATTACTGTACACAAAGATGAATAAAAAAATATTCAACACTAAAAAAAACAAAATTACATGTCTGTTAAAGAGAAACATTTAAAAAAACATATAACCCAAATCTTGGTTAAGAAGATACAATTTTGTCAGTGATGTGTAACATCAGACAGCGATCGAGCTGTCCATTTATTTTACCCACTTTTCTATTTAGGGTTGTGGGAGCTGGTGCTCCCCCTCCCTGGGCTGCCACCTTACCGTGGTGGAGGGGTTTGAGTGTCCCAATGATCCTAGGAGCTATGCTGTCAGGGGCTTCATGCCCCTAGAAGGGTCACCCAAGGCAGACAGGTCCTAGGTGAGGGACCAGACAAAGTGCAGCCCAAAAACCCCTATGATGAGTACAATTATTTGCAGATGATACAGCTGTGGTGGGATGCATCACAGATAATGATGAATCCAGCTACAGACAGGAGGTGGAACATCTGGAGAGCTGGTGCAAAGAGAACAACCTTCACATGAATGTGAAGAAGACGAAGGAGATGATTGTGGACTTCAGAAGGAACAAACACACCCACACCCCACTGTATATAGGTGGATCTGCGGTGGAGGTGGTCTCCAGCTACAAATACCTGGGTGTACACTTGAATGATAACCTCAGCTGGAGCAATAACACCACCAGCCTGATCAAGAAAGGTCATCAGAGACTCTACTTCCTCAGACGGCTGAGACGAGCCGGTCTGAGAAGCCCAGTCCTCACCTCGTTCTACAGGTGTGCAGTGGAGAGCGTCCTGTGCTCCAGCATCAACGTGTGGCATGGAGGCTGCACAGTTGCAGAGAGAAAAGCTCTACAGAGAGTGGTGAAGGCTGCACAGAAGTCTGTGGGAGTCAGTCTCCCCACCATCACAGACATTTACACCTCCAGATGCAGAAAAAGAGCCACCTGCATCATGAAAGACCTCACTCACCCAGCACACTCACTCTTTGCACCACTCCCCTCGGGACGGAGGTTGAGGAGCATCAAATGTAGAACCACTAGACTGAGGAACAGCTTCTACCCTGAGGCTGTCAGACTCATGAATAAATAAATAATAAGAATAAACACTGCAAAATGTCACATCATACTGATACTGATCTGTTTCTTGTTGCTGCGTTCATCTGTGACCATCTGCTCATGTTCGTGCTGCTGTTTATAATGATGTTTTTCTACTACATTAGGGCTTAGTGTATTACTAGCTGATGTGATGTCTCTCTTAGTTAATCCTAGATGTTATTATTGTATTTCTCTTGCATTTGTTGTTGGATGTAACTGGGACCCTGTGTACATAATCTCGTTTTCAACACATGTACTACATGCGGTGCAAATGACAATAAATTCTCTCTGACTCTGACTCTGATTAATGGACTAAGTTTTCCCTCGCCCGGACGCGGGTCACCGGGGCCCCACTCTGGAGCCAGGCCCGGAGGTGGGGCACGCTGGCGAGCGCCTGGTGGCCGGGCTTTTACCCATGGAGCCCGGCCGGGCACAGCCCGAAGAGGAGACGTGGGTCCCCCTTCCCATGGGCTCACCACCTGTGGGAGGGGCCAAAGGGGTCGGGTGCAATGTGAGATGGGTGGTGGCCGAGGGCGGGGACCCTGGCGGTCTGATCCTCGGCTACAGAAGCTGGCCATTGGGACATGGAATGTCACCTCTCTGGTGGGGAAGGAGCCTGAGCTAGTGTGTGAGGTTGAGAGGTTCCGACTAGAAATAGTCGGACTCACCTCAACGCATGGCTCTGGCTCTGGAACCAGTTTCCTTGAGAGGGGTTGGACACTCTTCCACTCTGGAGTTGCCCCTGGTGAGAGGCGCCGAGCAGGAGTGGGCATACTGGTTGCCCCCCATCTTGGTGCCTGTACGTTGGGGTTCACCCCGGTGAACGAGAGGGTAGCCTCCCTTCGCCTACGTGTGGGGGGACGGGCTCTGACTGTTGTTTGTGCCTATGCACCAAACGGCAGCTCAGACTACCCACCCTTTTTGGAGTCCTTGGAGGGGGTATTGGAGAGTGCGCCTCCTGGGGACTCCCTTGTTCTACTGGGGGACTTCAACGCTCACGTGGGCAATGACAGTGAGACCTGGAGGGGTGTGGTTGGGAGGAACGGCCCCCCTGATCTGAACCAGAGTGGTGTTCTGTTATTGGACTTCTGTGCTCGTCATGGATTGTCCATAACGAACACCATGTTTAAGCATAAGGGTGTCCATATGTGCTCTTGGCACCAGGACACCCTAGGTCGCAGTTCGATGATCGACTTTGTTGTCGTCTCATCTGATCTGCGGCCGCATGTCTTGGACACTCGGGTGAGGAGAGGGGCGGAGCTGTCAACTGACCACTACCTGGTGGTGAGTTGGCTCCGATGGTGGGGGAGGATGCCGGTCAGACCTGGCAGACCCAAACGTATTGTGAGGGTCTGCTGGGAACGTCTGGCAGAGTCTCCCGTAAGACGGAGCTTTAACTCCCACCTCCGGGAGAGCTTTGAACACGTTCCGAGGGAGGCGGGGGACATGGAGTCCGAGTGGGCCGTGTTCCGCGCCTCTATTGTCGAGGCAGCTTATCGGAGCTGTGGCCGCAAGGTTGTTGGTGCCTGTCGTGGTGGCAACCCTCGAACCCGGTGGTGGACACCGGCAGTGAGGGATGCTGTCAGGCTGAAGAAGGAGTCCTATTGGGCCTTTTTGGCTTGTGGGACCCCGGAAGCAGCTGATAGGTACCGGCAGTCCAAGCGGCATGCGGCTCGGGTGGTTGCTGAGGCAAAAACTCGGGCGTGGGAGGAGTTCGGAGAGGCCATGGAGAATGACTTCCGTACGGCTTCGAGGCGATTCTGGTCCACCATCCGGCGTCTCAGGGGGGGAAAGAGGTACGAGACCAACACCATTTATGGTGGAGGTGGCGTGCTACTGACCTCAACTCGGGATGTTGTGAGTCGGTGGGCGGAATACTTCGAAGACCTCCTCAATCCTACTGGCACGTCTTCCACTGAGGAAGCAGAGCCTGGGGACTTTGGGTCGGGTTCTCCGATCTCTGGTGCTGAGGTCGCCGAGGTGGTTAAAAAGCTCCGCGGTGGCAAGGCTCCGGGGGTGGATGAGATTCGCCCGGAGTTCCTTAGGGCTCTGGATGTTGTAGGGTTGTGTTGGCTTACGCGACTCTGCAATATCGCGTGGACATCGGGGGCAGTTCCCTTGGATTGGCAGACTGGGGTGGTGGTTCCCCTATTTAAAAAGGGGGACCGTAGGGTGTGTTCCAACTATAGGGGGATCACACTCTTAAGCCTCCCTGGTAAGGTCTATTCAGGGGTTCTGGAGAGGAGGGTCCGTCGGATAGTCGAACCTCGGATTCAGGAGGAGCAGTGTGGTTTTCGTCCTGGTCGTGGAACACTGGACCAGCTCTACACCCTCAGCAGGGTCCTGGAGGGTGCGTGGGAGTTTGCCCAACCAGTTTACATGTGCTTTGTGGACTTGGAGAAGGCATTCGACCGCGTCCCTCGGGGGGTTCTGTGGGGGGTACTCCGGGAGTATGGGGTACCAGGCCCTTTGATAAGGGCTGTTAGGTCCCTGTACGACCGGTGTCAGAGCTTGGTCCGCATTGCCGGCAGTAAGTCAGGCTCGTTTCCGGTGAGAGTTGGACTCCGCCAAGGTTGCCCTTTGTCACCGATTCTGTTCATAACTTTTATGGACAGAATTTCTAGGCGCAGCCAAGGTGTTGAGAGGATCCGTTTTGGTGACCTTAGAATCGCTTCTCTGTTTTTTGCAGATGATGTGGTCCTACTGGCTTCATCAGTTCGTGATTTACAACTTTCACTGGAGCGGTTTGCAGCCGAGTGTGATGCGGCCGGGATGAGGATCAGTTCCTCCAAATCCGAGGCCATGGTCTTGAGCCGGAAAAGGGTAGCATGCCCTCTCCGGGTCGGGGAGGAGGTCCTGCCCCAAGTGGAGGAGTTTAAGTATCTCGGGATCTTGTTCACGAATGAGGGAAAACTGGAGCGTGAGATCGATAGGCGGATAGGTGCAGCGTCCGCAGTGAAGCGGGCGCTGTACCGGTCTGTCGTGGTGAAGAGAGAGCTGAGTCAAAAGGCAAAGCTCTCAATTTACCGATCGATCTACGTTCCCACCCTCATCTATGGTCATGAGCTTTGGGTTATGACCGAAAGAACGAGATCTCGGATACAAGCGGCTGAAATGAGTTTTCTCCGCAGGGTGTCTGGACTCTCCCTTAGAGATAGGGTGAGAAGCTCAGTCATCCGGGAGGGACTCGGAGTAGAGCCGCTGCTTCTCCACATCGAGAGGAGCCAGTTGAGGTGGCTCGGGCATCTGGTTAGGATGCCTCCTGGACGCCTCCCTGGTGAGGTGTTCCGGGCATGTCCCACCGGGAGGAGACCCAGAGGAAGACCCAGGACGCGCTGGAGGGACTATGTTTCTCGGCTGGCCTGGGAACGCCTTGGGATTCCCCCGGAGGAGCTGCTCCAAGTGGCTGGGGAGAGGGAAGTCTGGGCCTCCCTACTTAGGCTGCTACCCCCGCGACCCGACCCCGGATAAGCGGAAGAAGATGGATGGATGGATGGATGGATGGATGGATGGATGGCTGGTGCTGGTCTGTCTAGCAGTTATTGAGAAGTGGGGTACACTCTGAAAGATCCACAAGTCCACAGGATTAGATCGACGACCAACCATTCACTCTCTCATTCACAACTAGACTCAATTTAAGTTGTCAATCAACCCAACATGCATGTTTTTTGGCTGTGGCTGGAAACTGTAGACTTCTTGTTGTGAGGTGACAGCTCTAACCACCACACCAACGTGCTGCCTGTCAATTGAATGAAAGTGATCATCAACCTGGTTGAAGTTTTCATGGTGGTTTTGTACTCACCTGCACCGTATACCACTGAGTACACAATTCGTTTAGCATGCTCCCTGTCTTCAGAGGTCACAGCGTCCACACTCATCCCCTTCCTGAGAGACATGCCCAACAGAAAAGAGACGAGACTTTATAAGAGAAGAACGTTACATGCAGGATCTCGTCCACCTTCACAGCTTCAAAAGTGAGATGGTAAAAGTCAGGCCTTGACAAACTTACATCTGGATAAGTACATGGCACAACTCAATGTAGAATTTATATACAGTATATATACATGTATATATACAGGGTATATGCAGAAATTCCAGAGTTGAATTTAATACCTTTTAATACCTTTTTAATACCATCAAAATATTTTTTAATACCATCACGGCACCGAGCTGTAACCGTAGCGGCAACCTGTTGTACTTCAGTTTAGAGCAACTAATTGTAAAGTGATAGATTACTGTCATTTTCTTCCTAAACTTTGGTAGTAAATGTAGTTTTATAACAATTACTGGATACATCAATTTGCTTCTTGCCTCAATAAAAGCACTGACCTACTTGTTATTTAAATCTAACCCAAGAGAAAAAGTTTAATTATTCCCACACATAACATATTATGAAGAAGACCCATTTGAAGACCCATTTGTTCAAAAAAGCTTTCAGTGTGTAACTTTTATTACTTTTGGTATTTTAATATGTAGCATTTTTTATTTCCATTGCCTTTCTATTTCCACTTGTTCAAATAAGCTTCCAGTGTGTAACTTTTATTACTTTTGGTATTTTAATATGTAACATTTTTTTTTATTTCCATTGCCTTTTTATTTCCACTTGTTCAAAAAAGCTTTCAGTGTGTACCGGTAACTTTTATTACTTGTGTTATTTTAGTGTTATTTTAGTATGTAGCATTTTTTATTTCCATTGCCTTCTTTTATTGCTGTTGTTTCCTATTCTATTTTCATTGATTTATTGTTCCAGTTTATTCATCTTTTTATCCTGTTAAGCACCTTGGTCAATGCAAGGCATTGTAGGAAGGTGCTATACAAATAAAGTTTATTATTATTATTATTATTATAACATATCTCTAATGGCAAACAAAAGCTGTAAACTTGAAAACAGAACAGTTTAGTTAAAATAATTCAACACTGAACACATGCATAATTCAAAAAGAGAGGTAGAAAAATAATAACTACTGTATTTTTCATCCTGTAAGTTGCAGTTTTTTTGCATAATTTACATGCCTTGCAACTTATAGGACGAAGTGACATATTTATAGATTTTTTTCCCATATTTATAAACCATAACACTGAAATATGACCGTTTCATTCATTCTGACTGAAAAAAAAAAAAAAACTTAATAGTTGTATGGCATGCTGTTGGATCATGTAATAGGAAAACGTGCCTATAATGACAAATTTAAAAAAGTTCAAGACAAAAACAACTGGACTTTATTTATTATACTATTTATTATACTATTATATTATACTTTATTGTTTTTTTATTGCACTTTTTAGAATTCACCATGTCCTGGATGACTGAGAATCTTCACTAGCTATTAATGACTCAATCGGCCTGCCATACTCTCCCCACCTCTCTGCTTGAACCTTCAATCCAGCAGCAAGCTGCACCACGGTGGCGAAATGCAGCTAATTTGACCATTAAAGTGCATTTATTAAGAAAATGACAGACAGAAAAACACCTCTGCTATAATTTCGAGCTAACAAATAATTGTTTAGGTAATTTTCTTGTTAAATGTCGGCGAAACGAGCCGCGCTCCTTTTTCCTGTTTCTCACCGCTGAGCGATCACGGAGCACACAGGCACTGAGGCAGCGACACTTTTTTTTTTTTAAATAAAGCCGATTTAACCATTAAAGTACATTTATTAAGAAAACGTTAGACTGAGACACCCCTTTTGCTATAATTTCGAGCTAACAAACAATTGTTTAGGTACATTTCTTGTTAAATGTCGGAGGATAAAGCCGTGATCCTTTCCTGTTTCTTTTTACAGACATGATACCAGCTGTAGGTGCGCGCGCACACTGACTGACGATATGACGTCTTTGTTTTAGCTAAGGTCCTACTTGGAACATAAAATTAGAAAAGATAAATAAATTCACAGACCTTTTTTTAGACGACAGAACAAGAAAAATATAGTTGTGTAGGTTTTAAAAAAATTAATACCTCGTCAGATGACGTTTATTACTTTTTAATACTTTTTAATGGCCTTAATTTGTGTTAATTTCATTTACTACCTTTTACTACCTTTTACAACCCCGCGGATACCCTGCA